>SZWC01018189.1:35900-51503 GCA_023375785.1 Penium margaritaceum | reverse complement strand
CACACACACACACACACACACACACACACACACACACACACACACACACACACACACACACACACACAGAAACACTCACTCTTTTTATCTCTTTTGCACTTTGAATCTCCATCCTCACTTTTCGCCTTTTATTGAATCTCCCTGTATCTCTTATCCTTTCTCCCCTTGTTGGCTCTTCCTCCTTGAGCTCCCCATGCGATCTCGGAAGGCCTCATGGTATCAACTTTATTTCATACACCCCTGTTGTTTTTCTTCTTCGCTTTTTTTGGGTGCTCTCTCTGCCCCTGCTTCTCTCCAACCAGTGTTTCTATCATCTCTGGTGCTGCTCTCACTGTAACCATCCAGATGTTGTTCCTCTGGAAACTGTGCTCCCCCACTGGAAATCCTCCTCTTGATCCACTGAACCCGTCTTGTGCTTATTACAAGAATGTCTCCCTCTGACTGTGCCCCATGCCAACTCCCAATTCCTCCTCTTTGCTTCTTTTCTTCCTTTCTCGTTTCCTCTGTTTCCTCTCTTGAGTTGCCCAGCCTTTTTTTTTCCCTTCATGCCTCCATCCTTCTCATTCCCATTTCTATCTCTCCTACTCTCTATCTGTCAAGTATCTTCTTCTTTTCTTCCCTTTTTCTCCCCCCTTCTCTTTCTCCCCTGCCTTCCCCCACCTATTTGTGAGAATTGTGCTTCTCATTGTGTTTCTTGCTATAAGATGTATGCAGGGGACATGTTTGAGACTTGTCATTGAAGTACAATTACTGCTGAATACGTCTTATTCAATCTTTCCAGTTTCTTATGCCCCACACCTCATCTGTGTGAACCATCCACGTTCCATTTGGCAAAACATTTAGTATCAGAACACTGTGAAGTTAGAGGGGCAGCCAATTAATTCAGTAAAATGCAACAACCTTACACAAGTATTTTTGTGGCAAATGTTAGAGGTGCCCTATTGGGCACATGCCTGGGAGCCCATGCCAAACCTAAGCTCGATGGGATATTGCTGTTGTTGGAGAGCAAATCACTGGTGGTGCAGGAAAAAAAACGTTTTTGAGGCTCAACAAGTTGTGCTTGCATTTTTGCAAGAACAAACATTTTTTTTTTAAGGAAAACAAAATTAAATTAGCAAAAGGCAAGAATACCAACAGAATTTCAGCGCATCTCCATCATTCAGAAATTTGCAGACCTCACTACGGAAAAGCTGAACGGAGCAACTGCACCCGACGACAAGTAGCAGACACCAACAAAGACTCCAGTCATGGATGATCAGCAGCACGTGGCCAATGACATTCTCTAGGAAAACAAGGCAGCAGTGGCAATGTTTGTGGTGAATGGTGCAGCACCAATGACCCCAACGGCATATGCAATGACGGACCCCTCAGACTTGGAAAACCCTTTGCCTCCGCCGTTGCCACCGCAATGACACCAGGTACAATGGGAGGCACTAGCATACAGGCTTGCATTTATGAAACATGTACTAGAAGATTTCAGGACTTGAGCACCTAAACACCCATCTACTTGAACAACTACACGTGGCAAAGGAAGAGCTTCTAAGTGCACTCGCATGAGAAGACGAACTCACCAAGCTAGTATCCAACTCTTGAGAAAGCCCCAAACGCAACAGCACTTTTTGAGCAGTTCAATCATGCAAAATTGAAAGGAACGATGGTTTGGATATGGCTGAATAGTTCAATGACATACCTCATGGCTGCTTGGGTCAACAACAAAAAGAAGAAAATTGACCTCGAAGCCCCGCTTTTGCATGGCATGAATTTGAGTTGGTGGTACAATCTAAAGACCATCCAAAGGTAGTACGACACCGGCAGAGCTGGATCAACGGCTCATGCGACTGCTCGCACATCGTCAACCACAACTGTTTTACCTCTGAAGCAGATCAATCCGACAAGGCATGACTCACTGACTCCACTGGAGAATGAGATAGAATCTTCCAATGCCATACTTTTCTGCTTTAGAAAAATGAAAGAGAATTCTGAAAAATGGTACAAGCTACAACGCCTGCATGAAAAGTCCAGCGTAGCATAGTACACAGGGCGTTTTGGCAAAATCATCACTGGCAGTGACCTTTTCCACACTAAAATATGTTTCTACTACAACTATAACCTCAAGTATGACAGCAAGTGAGCAATCAACACATTTGGCATCCAAGGAAACCTTTAGTGAATGATCGCAGCAGCTGATTGCATCAACAACAAGGATTACAACACTTGCATTCAGGAATCCAGTGGCTGGCAAACCCGAAGCCACACTCTGCATCGTGGCAAGTCGTAGTTAACATAAACCTTGTAGAGATTAGGGCCATCAATCAACGGGATCAATGGCTGTGCTGGACTTGCAGGAATTCCAGGCAGATCCTCTGAAATCTTGGAAAGGACGGTAATAGGTCAAAAAGGGGGAAGTTATAGAGAAGAAATGAGGATTCGGGAAATGGAAAGCAGCAGGAGTAGATCCTCTTGCTTGGGAAGAAAACTCCCCGTGGACTGATCGCCCATCTGAGTGGCTCACATCGTCGCAGATGAGGGTTCCTAAGATCACAAAGTTTTATGAAGGGTACGTGGAAAACCAACCAGCAATACGGCTCGGGTACAAATGAGGGTTGTGAATGTCAAAAAACGATAGTGGGACTACAGGATGGAGTTGCTTCTGACACGTTTGTAAGGAGAAACATGGTTCGAAAGCTAGGTTTGCAAAAAAAACTTGTGGTGTTTGGAGGAAAATCTGTAAGGAATGAATGTAGATCCATCGACTTTGGAAAACCTCTCTGGCTACAGATTGGATTTCTACACTACGTAAGGGTCTAGAGAGCTTGGCCAATGAGCAACAAAAAAAATATTCCCGGGTAATGTTTTCTGTAATGACACCATTTGTAGGTAGAGTGGGGCAGTGGAGCAGTCTATGTTAACATTAATGGAATAAAAGGTCATCCGCCTCTGATTGGGTGATCCAAAACGTAGGGGCGGTTATGGGAAGTAGCAGACGAAGTTGCAGTCGTAAAAAAACTTCAACCGATATCACTGTATGTGGCCAGAAGATATCAATGAAATGGAGCACAAGCATGTCTTATCCACAAGAAATCAGAAGAATTGGAAGAAAAAATAGCAACAGAAGCAACCACATCGACTTCAACACTTGAAAACTTTGCAGCTATCCCGGGGGAGTTTGCATCCATTTTCAAGGCATTTGAAGGGGATTTCCCTAATGAACTGCAGAGTTGCCTTGGCAACACAATGCCAATCACCAGATAGAACTGAAACTGGACAGCGGGGAGTAGTCAAGAGGATCTCTCGGATGAGCGACCACGAAATAACCGAGATCCAAACGGAGCTAGAAGAGATGCTCGGTCACGGTTTTTTTGGGCCATCTATTTCACCTCACACAGAATGCATAATTTTTTTGTAAAAAAACAAAAAACAGGCAAGATCAGATGTACGAATATTTTTGGGCATTGAAAGACATCAATGTCGTGGAAAACTACCCCCCTTCGTGAGAAGACAAACATTTTGACCAACCCCATGGGGTACGAATTCTCACCACATTTGACCTACAAAGCATCAATCATCAGATCCACACGTCCAATAAGGATATCAAGAATACGTCATTCCACACTAGGTACGAGTTCTCCGTGTTCAAGGTAGTGCTGTTTGAATTCACGAATGTCCACGCAACATTCATTGTGGTAATGAGCAATTGTTTTTTTGCCATACCTCAACAACTTCTGTGTCATGTATCATGACAAAATCCTGGTGATAATCCATACCTCGGAGGAGCATGATGGACACCTCCAAAACATTCTTGAAATTTAGTAAAGAGAGGAATTCTCAGGAAAACTCTCGAAGTGCAACATTGGTTTCTGTTTCATCAAGTTTTTGGGTCACACCATCGGCGGAGGATGGATCACTATGGACCCAAAGAAAGTGCAAGCCATTGCTGATTGCTTGATGGCAACCAACATTTGGTATGTAAAGATATCGGGTGTTTCTGAATTTATGCATTTACTACAGACAATTTGCAAAGGAATACAGCGGGATTTCATTGCCTCTATCCGATCCTACTCATGAAACTACCAAGTTTACTTGGGGAGAAAACAAAAATCTTCCAGAAATTCTCTAACCTTGGTGTCATCCCTATGTTTGACAGATCCAATGGTGTTCTACATCACGGCCACCAATGTATCTGATCAAGTAACTGGAGTTGTTCCTTCTCAAGTTAATGGCAGCGGAGAAAAACCAATCGTGTATATGCCATAAATCTACTTGAGCCGGAAATCAATTACATGGTTCTCAAAATGGAAATGCTTAGAGTAGTGCACACATTCAAGACAAGGTGGTGTTACCTAGAATGATGACAATTCATCGTCCACACTGACCACAACGCCCTGAAGCATCTCAAGGCACAGAAAAATCTCAGTCCTCCACAAACTCTATGGATGGAGCTCCTTGAGTTCAACTTCGACTACGACATCAAGTACTGACCTAGAAAAAAAAATCTGCTAGAAGCTCCAAGGCGACAACCAAACTTAATGGCCAAGATTAACATGTTGCTCATTGAAATAGATCCATACATCTCACAGATATTCACGAAAGATCACAAGGAGTTTGGCTCAAACAAAAAAACCAATTTCTTATTAAACGACACCTGCTAGCCACGATGATTCTATCACCAATTCGTCATACTACCAAACAAGGAGCTATGAAAAATGCTAGTGGGAAACACCACCACACCAAGTGGAAATATTGATGAGGACAAGATGCTCAGGAAACTCACAAAATTTTACTAATCCTAAGGCTAATCCTTCCACGTGGATTTGCTACGATGGAACAGGACCCTAGCGCCAAGGTAACAGTGGAAGAGGAGTGACAAGATGGATTTTCCATGACATCACTACTTCCACCAAGATTCTGACCAAAGGATAACTTCCGGGCTAGATATGAACATGAAAATTCCCCATACATGTTTTTCTCGGCTTTGAGTCCTTGAAAATTTTGTCTTGAGCTCCCAAAAAGCACATTCTAACGTCATTCTTAACCCTAAACATGGCTTGTATGCTATAGGCTGTCAGAAACCGGGGTGTGGTTCTAACATGGCCTGATGGTTCTTCTGTGCTATTGGCTATGTTTTGTGCAGGTGGTTCTGAGTCTAAGCGTGAGCTTTCTGGTTGCCCCATGCTATGTTTCTGGCAGTTGAAGACAAATGTAAGACAGTCACTTTTGCGAAGAGAATAACGCAATTTTGCATTAGGTTTTGAACATGAACATGATCTATACATTTGTAGGGCTAGACATTAGCTCTCAAACGCACCAAACCGTGTGCGATTCAGATCACCGTAGCTCCCGCTACGTCATCCAAAGCGTGGCACCCCAAATCAGCCGCTCATTCGGCGGCGCGTACCACGTCGCCCGCCGAGGCGCCCTCATACATCAAGGACCCATCAAAATGCCATTCCAGAGGCACCGATGTCCCGACGCATAGTGGCGGCACCCCTCGCGCCTTTGGGGTCTGTTTCAAAGAGTTAATCATCGACTTTGGTGATGGGGATTGACGTGGGTTGAAACCTCTTTTCAGACCTCCAGTCGGAATTTTGACCAAGTCCCCGAGTAACATACTGTACTACTGAATTTCGGAGTCCTACCCAGGATTTTGGCTAAGTCCCTCAAATACAAGCTGCACTCCAAAAATCCGGCGGATCATCCACAGGACGTCTCGGCAGATCTTCCGGAGCAAAATCCCCAGATGACATTTTGTTACTCGTTCCGGTCAATTATTAACCGGAAGTCGAACTGCGACCGGCTCCCAGAACCGCCACGCACACCACAACTTTGGAAGCCCATATCTCCCTCGTTACTAGTCCGATTCCAGTGAAACAACTTCCACTGGATTTAGCGACTCGTCCACTTTCAGGAGAAATCCTCCATTTGAAGATCAGAGCAATCCTCGAGTCGCCAGATCCATCGACGAGGAATTTCCTCTCTCTGGCGGCTCCTCAGCGCCTCCCAGCGCCGCACTTGGGCATGCAGAGGGGCAATCTTCAACATTCTCCCCCTTGCACCTGCCATCCCTGCTGCTCGTGCTTTCTCTCACTCATATTCTGCTGCACCCTACAGCCCATCATAGCTGGTCATCCCAAGTCCGCCGACGCTCAATGCGTGCTGGTCGACGGGTTGCACTTTGGTCAAGCAATCCGCAAGCATGTTGTACGTGTTGCAGTGCTGCAGCACCACCTGCCCCTTTTCAACCATGTCCTGTTTGTAGTGACTACGCACGTCAATGTGCTTCGTCCTTCTTTGCTGCGTTGGGTTGTTGGTCAGCGAGATTGAGCCATATATGACCAATGGCCTTGCCCGTGAAACTGTGTATCAACAAGTGTATTGGGAAGTGAACAAACTAGTGAACATGGACTGTTCACAGAAACTCCTAAATGTCACATAGAGCCCATTAAAATTTTAACTCTATAAAAGGAATGTTCATCTGAACTTTGATGACATGCAGTCACGTGGATATTTTGTGAAAAATGCTTGCGTGAATAAATACACTTTTTAATACACTGATCATCAAGTGTGTGAATTAGGGGTGATTAACCATTGTTGTCCTCTTGCACCATCGTAGGCTCCTCCCGCGGCACGCCCAGCTCCCCCAATAACCTGCGGAGCCACACCGCCTCCTTGACCGCCTCGGCCAGCGCGATGTACTCTACTTCCATTGTGGAGGTGGCGACCCAGTCTTGCTTTCTACTGCACCATGAGAATGCAGCACCAGCGAGGAAGAACACGTAGCCGGATGTTGACTTCCGCTTGTCCACATTGCCAGCGTAGTCTGCGTCCGTGTAGCAGACCAGTCGCAAAGGGTCTGCCCGCCCCTTGCCGTCGAACCTCAGGTGCGTGTCACGTGTCGCCTGCAGGTAGCGGAGGATGCGCTTGACCGCCTGCCCATGTAGTGGCGCTGGATCGGCCACGTACCTGCTCACTTGGCCCACCTCGTAGGCCAGGTCCGGTGGAGTCGCCACCATGGCGTACAGGAGGCTGCCCACCGCCGATTAGTAGGGCACCCCTGCCATATCCTCCCGCTCTTCTTTTGTTTACGTCACCATTGCCGCACTCAGTTCATAGGTCGTGGAGACCAGAATTCCAACTAGTTTGCAATCCTCCATGCTGTACCGCTTCAGCACCTCAGCTACGTATTTGGCCTGTCCCAGCTCAAGCGTGCGCGCCCTTCTGTTCCGCGAAATGCTCATCCCGAGGTAGTACTCGAGCTCCGCCATGTCTGACATCTAGACTCTGCTTCTCAGCTGCTCTTTCAGTAGCCGTAGGCTCGGCAGATCTGTTGAGCACACAATCAGGTCTTCCACATAGAGTGCAACGATTTGATGGAGCTGTTTGTCGTGCCGCACGTACACGCTGTGATCCACCTCACAGCGCTTGAAGCCGAGTTGTGCCATGAAGCCGTCCATCTGTTGGTACCAGCATCTGGGCGATTTTTTTAGCCCGTACAAGGACTTCCACAGCTTACACACCTTGCCCTCTGGCGCCTCCACCCCCTCTGGCACCTCCATGTAGATTTCTTTGTCTATGATGCCATTGAGGAAGGCCGTCTTTATGTCCATTTGGTGGAGCTCCATGTCCTTTGCGGCCGCCACCGCAAGGATCATCCGGATGCTTGTGAACGCGGCGACGGGAGCAAATGTCTCATTGTAGTGTTTTCCCTTACGCTGTGTGTATCCTCTTGCCACTAGCCTTGCCTTGTTTTTGTCAATCACACCTTCTTTTGTGAACTTGGTCTTAAAGACCCACTTTGAGCCGATGACCTTGGCATCTTTCGGCCTCTCAACCAGCTCCCACATATCATTTTTTGTGATGGAAACCAGTTTCGATTTGATGGCTACGTCCCATTCATCCCCTTCGGGCTATGCAAGTGCTTTTTGCACGGTAGTTGGCTCCGTTGATGCAGCTAGCATGCACCGCGTCATGCCGATCCATTGACAGGTGCTTGCGTTGAAGCGCTTCCCCGCTTTTCGCTTCCTTCCACTGCGGCGCAGTAGGTTTGGTGGCGCATCGTCGTTCTGCTACGATCCGTCCGACTTAGCACGCTCTGGTGAATCATCGACGGGATGACTCCCCAAGGATCTCTCTCGCTCTGGTGAAGCATCGCCCAAACGACCGGCACGTCCGGTAGACTTTCCACCGACAACTGATGCACACTCTGCCGGGAGTGCGGGCCCTGGCACCCTCGATGCCTCATCCACCGGATCCTTCCGGTGGATCTCCTCATCAGCTTGATCGTCATCGTAGTCCTCCACACTGGCTGCCACCACTGGTGCGCCTTCGTGCTCTGATGCTGCATCCTCCACTTTGGCGTTTGCCGGCTCCTTCTCGTAGTCAAGGAGTTGGAATCACTCCCATGTCTTTGGAGAGTCCACCACGCCCGCGTCGTTGCTGCTGATGTAGCTCTGCTACTCATCAAACTCGACGTCTCGGCTGCAGATTACCTCCTTCTTGCGCATGTCATAGAGCTTGTACACCTTATGCACGCTCTCATAGCCAAGGAAGAGATACTACTTTGCCCACGACTCCAGCTTGCTGTCCCGCCTCTACGCAGCTTGCACCACCGTGTGCGCCTTGTACCCGAACACTTTCAGGTGTGCCACACTTGGCTTGCGCCCGCTCCAAACCTCCTGCGGCGTCTTCCAACCACTCTTCCCCTTCAGCACCGCTGTAGGAGTGAGGTTGATGGTGTAGCTTGGTGTACGCACAGCTTCCGCCCAGAAGCTTCGCGGCAATTCTGCATCCACCAACATGGTCCGTACCATGTTCAGCAGCGTCTGGTTTGCCCGCTCCGCCACGCCATTTGACTGAGGCAAGTATGGTTTAGTTTGTTGCCATTTTATGCCCTGCTGCTTCATCCACCCGCTACAGCCCATGCACCGTTATCGTTGCGTAGCGCTCTGACCTTCCGGTCAGTCTGCCTCTCCACCGCGATGACATACTCCTTCAGCCGGTCCAGGACCTCATCTTTCCGCTTCATGAAGTAGTCACCTATGAAGGTGATGAAGTAACGCGTGCCGCTCTTTGACACCGTCTTGAATGGTCTGCTCATGTCGCTGTGCACGACCTCCAGCAGGTCCGAGGCACGATTCACGTTCTCGTTGAAGAATTTGCGCCGCGCCTTGCCCAAAATGCAAGGCTTGCACTTTCTGTGCTTTGCTGCATCTGTTGCCTCTTCTACACCGTCTATGACAAGGCTGCATACCAGTTTGCGCTTCACTATCTCCTTCACAATTGCGAGTGAGGAATGCCCCAATCGTTGGTGTCAAAGCTCTAGATCAGCTCCCCCTCCTTTGGCCAGGTTGACGGTGCGTTCTTGCGAGTTTGCTGAATCTGTCACCACAGGGATCATCTTGGTCTCCACCATGTAGAGGCCTCCCTCGCGCTTAGCCTCCAGCACGGGCTCACCGCCACCGTCCATCCGCACGACTGCCCCTCTTCTCCTAAAGAGCGCCTTGTACCCCTTGTCAGTCAGGCGGCTGACACGTTGAATTTCAGCCAAGCCAGGTACGTGCTGCACGTCCTTGATGACGCGCTGCACCCGCTTTCCACCAACCACCACGTCCACGTCCACGTCTCCTTGGCCAGCCGCCGGCTCGACCTTGTCGTTCGCGACCACCATGAATTTGCTGGACTTGGTGTAGTTGATGAACCCGACCTTCTCGACCTCGGTATGCTCCTCTGGCTTCGGAGTCAAGGCATCGTTGGTTGGCCTTCTTGAGGTAGTGGTTTTGAGTGCCATTGAGGAGTTCCTCCTTGCCTTTGGCATCTTTGCCACTGGCCTTTGCCTCCTCGGTGCACTCACGGGCCCAGTGGCCCTCCTTGCTGCAATTTCGGCACGCACCCTTGTTGGCGCCCTTCTTGCGGCCGCAATGTCTGCCACCTCCCTTGGCCCCGCTTCCGCCACCACGCATTTTGGTGACAAGGGCCGATGAGGACGACGAGGATCCCCTGCAGCTCCGTCGATACGCCTCGTTGCGGATGTACTCTGTGACCGTGCCATAGGTGAGCTTGTCCTCTGCCCATCCTCCCAAGACTGTAATGAGAGGGCACCAACTGTCAGGAAGGGCCATGAGGAGGGCCATCACCTGCAGCTATGTGTCGATCTTCTACCCCATGTCATTGCACTGTGAGGCGAGCGACTCAATCTACTGCATGGCGGTGATGACATCATCTTGCTCCTCGATTCTCACTGTCAGGAGTCGCTTCATTGTGAAGATTTTGTTAGCCAACGACTTGGATTGATGGATGGCACAGAGTTTTTGCCAAGCTTCGGCTGCCACCTTGCAGCCTTGGAAGTAGCCCCACTGCGACTTGGCCGTCTTGGAGACCAGCATCATGAGGGCCTCCGTGTTCTTCTTTGCGAAGGCCTCCTTCTGCGCTTCTGTCGCCGTTGCTTCGTCCATGACTTCCGTTCCCTTCATGACCTCTAGTAGCCCCTTATGCGCGAGGTGCAACTCGAAGTGCCACCTCCATAGCCCATAGCCAAGGCCTCTTGCATACTTCTCGATAGGCTACGTCTCCTTCTACGCCAGCAGTCTTCAATTCAAAGACCTCAGTGCTTGACGGCGATGTCGTCCCCGACGACAGTCTCGTCCGCCGCGAAAGTCGTGAGCGATTGTGGACCGGTCAGGGTTGTGGGCCCATGACCCTTTGTCAAAAACCGGGGTGCGGTTCCAACATGGCCTGACGGGTCTTCTGTGCTCTCAGCTATGTTTTGTGTGGGTGGTTCTGAGTCTAAGCGTGAGCTTTCTGGTCGCCCCATGCTATGATTCTGGCAGTTGAAGACAAATGTGAGACAGTCACTTTTGCGAAGATAATAATGTGATTTTACATTAGTTTTTGAATATGGACATGATCTAAAAATTTGTAGGGCTAGTCATGAGCTCTCCAACGCACCAAACCGTGCGCGATTTGGATCACCGTAGCTCCTGCTACATCATCCGAAGCACAGCACCCCAAATCAGCTGCTCATTCGGCGGCGCGTACCACGTCGCCCACCGAGGCGCCCTCACACATGAAGGATCCATCAAAACGCCATTCCGGAGGCGCAGATGTCCCTACGCGTAGTGGTGGCACCTCTTGTGCCTTTGAGGTCTGTTTTGATGAGTTAATCATCGAGTTTGGTGATGGGGATTGATGTGGGTCGAAACCTGTTCGCGGACCTCCAGTCGGAATTTTGACCGTCCCCGAGTAACAAACTGTACTACTGAATTTCGGACTCCTACCCAGGATTTTGGCTAAGTCCCTCAAACACAAGCTGCACTCCTGAAATCCAACGGATCATCCACCAGACGCCTCGGCAGATCTTCCGGGGCAAGATCCCCAGATGGCATTTTGTTACTCGTTCCGGTCAATTATTTACCGGAAGTCGAACCGCGACCGGCTCCCAGAACTGCCGCACACACCACAACTTTGGAAGCCCATATCTCCCTCGTTACTAGTCCGATTCCAGTGAAACAACTTCCACTGGATTTAGCGACTCGTCCACTTTCAGGGGAAACCCTCCATTTTAGGATCAGAGCAATCCTCAAGTCGCCAGATCCGTCGACAAGGAATTTCCTCTCTCTGGCGGCTCGTCAGCGCCTCCCAGCGCCGCACTTGGGCATGCAGAGGGGTAATCTTCAACATAGGCTGCCTCTCACTCTGGAGAGATATGACGCCATCCTTGTGGTGGTAGAAAGATTTTCCAAGATGTCGTGCCTTTTTCCGACAACGACTAAACTCATTGCAAAAAGGATAGCACGACTGGTTGTAAACACGTTCGTATTGATACATGACGTGCCACATACCATCATTAGAAAGAGAGACAGCCATTTTCACTGGTCGTTTAAGTAAAAATTGATCGCACGTTGAAGTAGTCGGATGCAGATATCATTGGTGTTCCATCCTTAAACCAAGAGAAAAACCAAATGGACCAGTCAAATGCTTGAACAACTCCTCTACACCTCATACAAGCCGTAATTCACTTGTTGGATAGCACAACTACCAACATCAAAATTTGCATACATCTCCTTATCTTCCACCGCACTGAGTGAAATTCTGTTTGAGGTGGCTTACGGCAATATTATCTCATTACCGACAGGAAAAAAGTTTATATTATGGTTGACATTCACTTGTGGGAAGTTTCCTACTTCTAGGAGTTAACACGTTAATTCCTCAGAAAGAGGCAAGCAACCATGAAGCAAGCAACAAATGGACATGACATTGATGACATGTTCAACACTGGAATTAGTTTTCTACTCATCTTAGCAAACATCAAACTCTGTAGAAAAGACTTTGTGAAGCTCAAAACCCGATGATTGTTCCCTTTTGAAATCAAGAAAATGCAAAATCTGATTGTCACTCAGCTTTGCCTACCAGACAACATTGTAACCCACCTTGCTTTCCATGTTAGCAAGCGCAAGAACTATTGAACCAGCAAGAACTTTGTGGGCTGAGACATTTCTCCTGTCCCTCTAATCCAGGTGAAAAGGATACGAAGTATGTGATGAAAGGAACTCAGATGTTGATGCCGTAGATAAAAGACCGTGTATCTGTTCAAGTGGGAAAACTACAATGCTGCAAACAACAGGGAGCCCTATGACAACCTCGAAGACTGTTGGAAAAAAGGACTCTGAAAAGATTTATTTGAATCTAAATAACGGTTTGGGTTCGAGACCAAAACCACCTTGACGAATGGCTCTCCGGTTTGGCTAACCGTTGGGACCCGAATGTCAAGTCATCCTCTAATAATGCGACAACTGTCATCTACGTCCGGCTAGCGGGAATAAGCTGCAGTTCTTACTATGTTGTCCTGTTTTACTTGCATGTATGGAGGATGTTCATTCCCTCCTAGTTCAACCCAGAACAGTCTTCTCATCTGGTTTGCCTTCGGTTCCGCGGCTTTGCCGCCGTGTCTTTGCTCTGCTCGCTGATTGCTCACTCATTCTTTGCCATCCACTCTCAGCCCTCTTACCAAGTATTACTTTGCTCCGACACTCTCACTCCATCACTCAGCTCTCTCTCTCATCTCTGCTCATCAACTTGGTGCTCTTGCTATCTACATTCTCTTACTTCACTCCTGTCTATTCAAGCTCTCACACTTCAGTTCTTGCAACCTTCAGTCCTCGTCATCGACTCTGTGTCTTCTGCCTTGTCCTGCCTCTACCTGCTTCTGCCGTCACACTTGCTGCGCTCTCCATTATTCTGACATGGTATCAGAGCATTAGGCAACATTACCTGGTGACCACTAACCAAGTCATTGCTTTGCCGCCATCATCGGCACCTCCGTCATCAGACCTTCCTCTACCACCGCCTGCTGCCGCTTTCGCCACCTCCAATACCCTGACCTGCCTTCCCACCACCACAGCTGCAACATTGGCCAGACTCATGATCCTCCATGCGCCCATTCACCCGTATGAGGTGGATCGTGTGCCCTGTTCCTCCACGCTAGTCTGCTCCTCCTCTGCTTCCCTCGCATCTGACATCAGCAGCATCATCTCGTTTGCCTCTCAATGCTTGATGGTCCTTCATCACCGTAACAAAGTCCTACGTCCCAAATCACGCTTGTGGAATTGTTCTATGTCTCTCCGCCATCAAGCAGACAGCAGCGCTTTTGAGCCGCGCTCTGCTGAAATCTTTGTCGAAGCTTCCTGCCACGTCTGCTTGCCGCTCCTGCCATCTTGCATTGCTCTTCGCTAAGCCTCTTCCTTTGCAGTTCTTGCGGGCTCCTCTTCTTCTCAGTTCCTTCCCGCAACCTTTGTGGCCGCGTGACACGGTCACATCTTTGTCTCCACCTCCACAGCGCCCTCGCTCTTCTGTCCTCCTTCCGCCCTCACAACTGCTTTGTTCTCCCTCATTAACTTCATCGACTTCATCACCCTTCTCTGCCAGCTTCTCCGTTCTGCATCATCGGCCTGCTCCATCAGTCGTCTGATCCGTCTTGCATCATCTTCTTGAACCGCCATTTTGTGCCGCTTCCTCTTGTCCTCAGCAGCAGCAGAGCTCCGTTTGCTGTTGGGACATTGGATATCACCAGTATTCCTGCTTGTCGGTCTCGAGGCAACTGGGGAACAAGCCGTCACTCTCCTGACAACCGTGGATGTCTCTGCTTCTCTCGGACCGCACTCGCTGCAGCAGACTCCATCTTGCTGTCAGGATATCTGACACCATCAATCTCCCCGCCTGTCGGTCTTGGGCCAACTGGGGGCACAAGCTGTCACTCTCCTAACATCAGAGTATCCTCCTGCCGCACCAGCCCTTCTCCTTGCCTCCTTCTCCTTCATCATTTGCTCCTCCTTGATCTGCAGCCTCCCTCTGCATCAGCCATAGCACCAGCATCCTCCTCTTCCTTCATCCGCCACGCATTTGCTTCATCGGCTTCAACATCTTCTGCTTCCTTCTCCCTTGTTTCATCATCATCCTCATCATACTCATCATCTTCATCATATTCATCTTCCAGTATCTGCAGCGCACGCGGTTCCGTCCCTGCACCCAATGTCTCATCAAATCTGCCGCTTTCGCAGCTTTGCGCCATCGTCATCTGCTCGGCACAAGGATTCACCCAGTTGAACTGCCAATCACGCGATGACCTGTGCCCACACCAATTCTCCTCCGTAGCGCACGCCGCTCGCCCCTGCACCTAGGATCTGCCATCATCTGCCTCCACCTCATCATCAGCAATCATCAGCATCTGTTGCCAGCAGAGGGATCTACACGAGCTAGCTGTCAGTTTCACAGCAGTTTGCACCCACGGCAGCAGTAGATCTCTCATGGCGCACCGTCACCACCTTCCCCTTTCCGCATCTTTCCTCCCTCTTTCCGCAGCGCACACGGCTCACCCCTACGCCCAAACCGCATCAAGCAATCCTCCTCCGTCATCATCAGTAATCCTCCACATCTGTGACCAGCACAAGGGGCTGCACGAGCTAGCTAGTTACTTTGTCGCAGTCTGTGCCCACGTCGATTCTTCTCCAAAGTGCTCATGGTTCACCTCCCTGACCAAATCATCCAACCTCCTCCACTCCATCAACAGCAATAATCAGGACCTGTTGCTGCTGCCCCTCCTGTGTCACGTGCCCACAAAATCCTCCAAGTAAGGAACCATGGGAGTACTCGTTGATCTTCTCTCCAGCAGTCATGGCCAATCCATGGGCAACCTGCCCAACTCTTGTTGAAGATGGACATAACATCTACAGCTGGTCACAAAACAGTACTCACCATCACTAGTACCATCTTCATCAATGAACATCGTATCTCAGACTTTCTTCTTGGAGCATACAAACACCAGCAAACACCACACCAATCTCCTCACCTCTATCATGCAACCTTCCTCCTTGTCTGGGGGAAACTCTAAAAACTTGTTGATATCTCCTTTCACCATCTCCAGGAACGTGCAAGATGTGCACCAGAGCTGTGGCTCAGGCTGCAACAGGTGGCGTGGAAACGCCGCTGGATCATCCTCACCTGCCATAACAATCTGAAATGTCCTCCCTTCCTTGAAGACCTCAACGACAGACCATTCCTCCAGTGTGATGAGGTCCGGAATGAAGACGAAGATGAAGAAGAAGAAGTCATGAA
>SZWC01018189.1:18108-35325 GCA_023375785.1 Penium margaritaceum | reverse complement strand
CACACACACACACACACACACACACACACACACACACACCTCTTCACATCAATCCGGTGCTCTCGCTGTTTACATTCTCTCACCACACTCCTTTTTATTCAAGATCTCACACTCACACACAGTTCTTGCAACTTATCTGTGGTTCTGTCGGCTCACTCCTCACCTTGGTCAGCAACTCTGTGTCTGCCGCCTTGTCCTGCTTCTGCCTGCTTATGCTGTCACACTCACTACGCTCTCCATTATTGCAACAAAGAGTTCAATGATTTGATTGATGGCTGCTACAAGCCTCTCCGGCATTTGTCTCTTAACACACCGGGACATCGCGGCTATAAGGGAGGTAAGTGTTACGCTTGAGACGTACACGAGTCCCTAAACTCCGCGAGTGGGGTCTGGTTTCTGTACAGTTATGGTTCATCTTGCATCAACCTCAGAATTTTCATGATGTTCAGCTGCAGACATATTGGCCACCTGCCCCGACCTCCAGTGTTTTGCTTCTCAAGGTTCCGACACATTTGACCACTTTCTATAAGGGTTGAGAGAAGTGTAGCGAACTCTATCGATGTTTTGATGTTTTCAATCAATTTTTTTTTGTCGTTCGACTTTCATAAAACTACGCTCCGATATTCTCAGATCCCATTGACTCTCAACAGAATTTCTTCAAACGAGCACTTCTGACACGGCGTGACACGTGTCATTAGACTAGAGCGCCCAAGACCTAACACATGTCTCATTTTGTTTCTCGCTTTTTTGTATGTGTGCTCACCATGTTCAACACTTGTCATCGAAGTACGCGGAATACTAAATAAAAATGATCCAAATGTACCAGTACCTCAAATTGTCTTTTCTTTCACCTCATCCCTGTGAATCATCCACAAGGGTGCACATCGGATCAGATCCGCGGTTCCTAGAGTGCATCCGGAACCGCAGAGCTGGATCTAGCGCTGGATCTGGATCCATAGATACGGGTCCGGAACCGCGGATCCAGGTCAATCTGCAGATCAACTCGGATCCACTGTATGTCTAACAGTACTATGGAAATTTCAGCAAAAAGTGGTGCTCAAATTTCATAAGTACATTTTGTCACTTTTACTCTTCTCCCTCTTCCCCATGAAAAGAGGTGCAGAAGCTGCTTATTGGCATATCTATTGGTATGGCCCAGTGTCACTGAAGTATGTCATGTTTACTGACAATGTCATCATCCTGGTAAGATGTACCCATATATTGAGGGATGCACAGCAAGTGCATGTGCTGCAAGTTACGTCATGTGACTTGTTTAACATCAACTACATTGTTGTGTAACTATTCTGTATGATACTGTCTTCTTAGCAAGCAATTGCAAGTACATATTGACATTTCCACGTACTAGCTAACTCCACTAGCACTCTACTCTAGTCACATTAACCTCATGTTGCAATGGCATTGCATGAGCACATGTCTAACTGAAACAGGGAGAAGCAATGGTGTGAATGAAATTCATGTCAATTCACCTCCATGATGATGTCATGGAGGTGAATTTCTCCGACGTCTCTACCATTGAAGTCTGTACTGGGATCCCACTAGTGTTTGACCTTGCTGATGTGGAAGGTAGGGTGGATCGCCATGCTGTTAGGGAGGAAAAGTCAAGCGATGACTGGGGTTTGCATACACTCAATCTCAGATAGTCCCAACCATCAGGGTTTGAGCTTCGGAAAATACTCTCTGAGTTTGATGTTTGCAGAGCTCAGGATGACGCGATCGCCAGCACTCATAACTTCATCGCTCCGATGTTGGTCAGCTGCCTGCTTCATAGCTGCTTGCATCTTCGCGAAGGTCTGCCGTGTTTCCTCCCAGATGCTTGCAAATTCTTGGCGGTGAATTTCAACTGTGGGGATCTTACTCTGTCTCTGTAATCTGGCCGCTGTGGTGGGAAGTTTGCCATACACCACTTTGAAAGGAATTTTACCAGTTTCGGTGGAAGTGGTAGAGTTGTACATGAGTTTGGCGGTCGGAAGTTCTGCTGCCCAATTTGTGCAATGGGGATCACATAAAGTGCGGAGGATTTGTTCGAGCATCTGATTGGTCTGCTCGGTTTGTCCATTGGTCTGAGGATGGAACGCCGCTAATAGCTGGATCCGTCTGCCATGACGCATCATCAGTTCACGCCAAAAATGGCAAGTGAAACGGCTTTCTCTGTCGCTGATGATGGTAAGTGGAACTCTGCGTAGCCGCACAATCTTGCTTAGAAATAGCTGCGTTGTTTCCTCTGCGGAAACAGTGGTGGCCACTAGAATGAGGTGTGACATTTTGGACAACCTGTCCAGCACAAGGACGGTGTCACATCCTTCCGGGGTGGCGTGCACTCCCATCACAAAGTCCATGCTGATGTCGGTCCATGGTTCCGTCGGAACGGGTAGGGGTTGAAATAGACCAAGTGGCCTCGCGCAATGAGATTTTTTGTCTCTGAAAGGTGTTCCATGATTTGCAGAAAGCCGCAACGTTGGTCTGCATCTTGTTCCACCGGTGGTGCTTTGCTAGCTTCTTGAGTGTCTTGTGCTTGCTGAATTGTCCACCAGGACCGGTGTCTTGGCGTTCCTCCATTAGCATCCATTGCAGTTCCTTGTTTGGAGGAACAACAGCCTAGCAAGTGAATCTCCATCGCCATTAGGGGTCGTAGAACCAGAACTTGATTTTGTCGTACGCACCGAATTCCTCATAACCCTTTTCGAACAGCCTCATGAGGTACGGGTCTCATTCGACAAGCAGCGTGCTGATCTTAGGCATTAAATCTGGTCACTGACTTAGAGCATCCACTAGATTTTATTTTCCTGGTTGGTACTTGATGTTGTTGTGTTTGAAGTTGGACTGAAGGAACTCCATCTATCAAGTTTGACAATGGCTTAGATTTGTCTGGGTCTTGAGATGTTTTAAGGCGTGATGGTGGGTGTGGACCATGCATTGTCAGCATTCCAAGTGGTACCGCCATTTCCTCAACGCGTGCACGACTGCAAGAATCTCCTTCTTATGCACCACGCAGTTGAGTTCCGATCCGCGTAGTTTTTGCGACATGTATGCAACCGGTTTTTCTCTATCACCGTTGTCTTGGAGAAGAACGGCTCGGATGGCTTGATCGGACGTATCAGTGGCCATGGTATAGTCCACCGTTGGATCTTTCAGAAATCACTCTGATGCCACCAAGTCCCAATCCGAGTGCACCCTGTCTTCACCATCTACCCATGAGGGCGAGGAAAGGCAGGAGCCGGAAATACCCAAATACCCCCTCGCTTGCCAGATCATCTCCCCTCACAGTGGATGTCGGTCGCACCCGGAATATTGGCACAATGGTTTGCTCTCAACAGACAAACAGCCCACAAAGCTCGCCACCAAGCCAGCTTTTGGACCTCCTTGCCTGATGATGCGGCTCGGTCCACGCTACACAACAATGGATGGCTCACAAACCAGGCACTAGAAGAACAAAAATGGCACCAGGTCCCCACGACCAACAACCACCATCACTCCGTTCAGCATCGCACCGTGTACCAGACCGTGGTCTGACCCATGATACAAAGAAACCATTGCAGCATGCTGGCATCATATCTCAATCAGCACTGCTCAGCGGAGTCACCTTGCAACTCCGTCCTTGACATCAGCAGCAACAACCGCATGGTGGCAACAACGACTATTGTCGTATTATCCACCCTAACTGTAGGACATAGCCTAGATAGTATTTGTACTTAAGACATTGTACTTTCCTTATTCTAGTCAACCCTTTGTGGTTCCTTGGGCTCTGCCCCTCAGCTGCTATCCTTCATCGTTCATCAATCATCACCTATCACATTCATCTTTCATCATCACTCCTTTCATCAATCCATTCATCAATCCGCTTTTCATTTTTTTCCATCAAGCAAGCTCATCATTCGGCTCATCAACATTAAGCTGATTTGTAATCTATCAGTGTTGGATATCATTCCTCCGTCGCTCTTGCTCCTTCGTCCTGATATCCTCAAGCTTACGTCATCATCCAGAAGCTTTGCAACTGCTTCCTCACACTTTATTTACATCATTCCAGCTGTTCTTGTGTCCCCATAGCTAACCACAAAATCCTAACAAGATCCACCAATCTTAAGGCTAGCACCATGGTCAGAGGGTTTCTCAAAGAGTTCAACGCTTCTTGTTTGCTGTCCCCCCAATCCCACTTGGTGGTTTTCCAGTGAGATTGGAAAGAGGCACTAAAATCCATACGTAGTCCTCTACAAATTGACGGTTGTAGTTGCAGAAGCCCAAAAATACCTTGACGTCCCAAATATTTGTGGGCGTTGTCCAATCAGCGACCGCCTCCATCATTTTCGGGTCCATGGTGATCTGCCCGCCACCGATGATGTGGCCCAAAAACATGGTCGAATGGCGACCAAAGTCACATTTTGAGAGTTTTCTACAGAATCTATCTCTTTGTGAAATCTTGAGAACTTTTCAAAGATATCCATTGTGCTCCTCCGGGGTGCCGTAGTACACCAAGATGTTTCCAAGGTACACGATGATGAATTCGTAATGATATGGATAAAGCTTGTTGTTCATCGACACCATAGATATTGGGGGGGAATCAATGGGTCCAAATGGCATGACCGTGACCTCAAAGTGCTCGCATTTGGTGCGGGATGTTGTCTTCTCAACGTCCTTATGAAATACAACGATCTGATGATAGCCGCTATGTATGTCAATTCTGCTGAAGATTTGGGCCCTATGGAGTTGATTGAAAACTTCATCTGCTCGCAGGAGGGGGTAGCAGTTCTTGATGGTGATGTCATTCAATGCTCAATAGTCCACGCACATTTGCATCTCTCCTGTTTTTGTTGGAATGTATGTCTTCTACCCGCTTCTTTTGCAAACCTATTGCATGTCTCAGATTATGTCCGACCTACATTGTTTAGGTGTACCTCATCGGGGACCCTTGCATTAACTGTCTTGGTTGTGTGCAGGTTCTCCATGACCTCTTCGCTCATGGGGGTGAAGGAGTGTGTGCCCTTTAAGGCGCACTCCTACTTAGGTGACTTTAACCTCATTTTTCACTTCTCCTCCGTTGATGCAATTCTAGGCATGCAAGCTGTTCTTGCTCCTCTTGCACTTGTAATGTGTTGTGACAGTACTCTCTTGAGTGGCTGTATTTGTGTGTGTGTGAGTGGGGGGGGGGGGGTTAAGTATTCCCACCTTACGAATGTGACTGACATCCATGTCTGTACTGTGTCAAGGTCATTGAAGCTACTTAAGACAAGATAGTACATTATCACATGGTATCAGAGCAAGGTTGTAGGAAAACTAAAATACTGTGTTAAGGTGGAATTACTGGTGTAGAGGGAGAAAAATATGGCCCGCTTTTTATTGGATTTTCAATTTTCTCAGTTTTGAGTCCGATGTTTTGTCCTAGACTGGTAGTAGAGGTAAAGACGAGTCAATTGGTCCAAACGGCACTTGATTTGGTTGAGCAGAGAGCTCGGGGTATAAAACATAGAGTTTCAGAGGTTTGAGGTTTCTTGTTGAGATCCGTTCGGTTGCAAACTCCCTCGTCATTCCATGGTTGTACTTCCTGTTTACTACTACAACAGATAGAGTGAGCTTCACTGATCATTTTGCAATTTCTAAAGCTTGGTTTTGTGCTGTGTATAGTCATACAGACCCATTTGTAGAGATCCATGGCATCTTTTTGTTTTCTTTGGCTAGTTCCTCGTAGCGGGACCGTTTTTGCAGTTTTTGCAGGCTGTAGAGCGAGACACACAAAAGTTCCAGGCAATTTTGATGCCAACATCTCCAGTCTTGGGCAAGTACCGGACAGCAGGAGGCCTGCTTTTGTGACAGTTACAAAACGAGAAAAACTTCCCCGGGACAGCAAGAATTGCAAAGAAGGAGCCCCAAGAGAGAGAGAGAGAGAGAAAAGGAAAAGAAAAAAAAGGAACGACGTTTAGCAAGAGTGAGAGCAAGATCGAAAGCAAGACTGATAGCAAGAGTGAGAGCGAGAGCAAGAGTGAGAGCGAGAGCAAGAGCGAGAGTGAGAGTGATAGCACAAACGAGAGAAAGAGCAAGAGCGAGAATGAGAGCGCGGATGAGCAAAAACAAGAAAAACGTGACTCTGGACGCTCCGGTGAATCATCGACTGGACGGCTCCCCAAAGATCTCTCCCGCTCCAACGAAACATCACCCGGAGGGGCATTCAGTGGTTCCACCGACGCCCAATGTGTACTCTAACGGGATTGCACGCCCTGGCACCCTTTGTGCCTCATCCGCCAGATCCTTCCGGTGGATCTCTTCATCAGCTTGATAGTTACCAGAGTCATTTGCATCAGCTGCCACCTCTGGTGCACCGTCGTGCACCGATGCTGCATCCTCAACTTTGGCATCCGCCGGCTCCTTGTAGTCAAGGAGCTGCAACTACTCTCTTGTCTTCAGAGAGTCCACCACGCCCACATTGTTGGTGCTGATGTAGCTCTGCTGCTTGCCAAAATTAAAGCATCAGCTATGGATGAGCTCCTCTTTGTCAATTTTATAGAACTGGTACACCTTATGTGCACTCTCATAGCCAAAGAAGAGATATGACTTTGCACAAGGCTCCATCGTGCTTTCGAGCCGTTGCGCAACCTCCACCATCGCGTGTGTCTTGCACCCGAACACTTTCAGGTGTGCCACACTTGGCTTGCACACGCTCCAAACCTCTTTTGGTGTCGTCTAGCCGCTCTTCTCCTTCACCACCGCTATAGGAGTGAGGTTGATGGTGTAGCTCACAGTACACTCAGCTTCCACCTAGAAGTTTTGCAGCAATCCCGCATGTTCAGCAGTGTCTGGTCTGCCTGCTCCTCCATGTAATTTGACTGAGGCGAGTACGGCGTAGTATGTTCCCATATCTTCCCTGTTGCTTCATCCACCCGCTACAGCCCACGTACTCTCCGCCGTTGTTGCTGTATAGCACTTTAACCTTCCGGTCAGTCTGCATCTCCACCGCAGTGACATACTCCTTCAGCTGGTCCAGTACCTTGACTCTCCGCTGCATGAAGTACATGTCGATTTTTCTGCAGTAGTCATCAATCAAGGTGACAAAATAACGTGTGTCGCTCTTTAACACTGTCTTCAATGGTCCGCACACGTTGCTGTGCATGACCTCCAGCAGGTCAAAGGTGGATCCCCCACCTTAAGGATACACCTCGGATCCCCGAGGTG
Source organism: Penium margaritaceum (assembly GCA_023375785.1). NCBI lineage: Eukaryota > Viridiplantae > Streptophyta > Zygnematophyceae > Desmidiales > Peniaceae > Penium > Penium margaritaceum. Next base: position 28,146 of record SZWC01018189.1, on the reverse strand, counting down.
GACCACTGAGGGGTCCACATCGGGGGTCCACACTGTACTTTCTCCACACTGTAAACTGTAGAGAAGTTAGTACAACCACACGGCCTAGGTCAATCAGTTATCTTGCATTTTGAGCATTTTTATGGCAAGCAGTTGGCCTTGCATCAGCTCTTGGATCTGTTTCTAGGCCACACTGTAGTGGTAAATCACAAGTCTCAGCATGGTCACATCTTGTACACGTCAGGAGATGAACAAACATTGGACATACCACAATCACCACTGAACGAGCATCACAAGGTCTAGGTTGGATTCTCGACACAGGAGTAACACATCACATGTGTTTTGATAGGATTTTTTTGAGACAGTGTACGCTCTTACATTTCTGTCTGCCATACAAACAGCATCAAGAGAGTCCTGTCTGGTCCAAGGAGTCGGGACAGTCTGTGTCCAGGGTCAACAAGGTGAATTTTGCCTTAGTCGGGTGCTGTACATCCCACGACTAAGGATCAACTTACTATCTACGTTGCAGCTTGATTCAAAAGGAGGATTTATCATAAAAAAAGAACGGCTGGTGTAGCATGTGTCTAGGTCGTATGGAAGTATTAGGGGGTCCACTTCTGGGTGATCTGTATAGTACACCGCTGTAATCCATCACAGCTTATCCACATGCCCATACTTACCTCTCTGCAAGACTGGATGCCAACACTTAAGATATATTGCATCATTGTCTGGCTAAAATTGGGCCATCTTTCCTCCAAGACCTCACTCAAGCACATCCAGTCCATGGCCTAGATCTTGAAATGATTCGAAAGCAGCAGCGGTCACATCCGTGCTTTGTTTGCGGAAGTGGCAAAATGACATAGAAGCCATTTCCTCATCACGAACACAGATCTACAACACCTTTGCAACTTTTTCACAATGACGTTTGGTCTCCAGGCCATCAATATCCAGCTTCAGCAGCAAAAGGGGCTAGACTCATGTCAAGTCTTATTGACGACTATACGCCGATGACTTTGTGCATCTTTTTTAAGGAGAAGTTGTTTGTTTAGTTTAACCATACAAGCTTAGAAGTTCATGCTAATACGATTGAGGAATGTAGTGGGATAAGAAGGACACAAGATGTGGTAAATGTAATACATTAATATACACATGATTCTGTATGAACCGAGACATGCATTTACATGAGAGAAGGATCTGATGCTAGAAACGTGAAAAGAGTCTAGTCTAACTCAGATTCATCAAATCCACATATATAAAACACCGGAGGTGATACAAAGTACCTTCCTCACAAGTGAATAATTCACACAGCCGCGGCTGAATGAATGATAAGGCTTGTGAGGTTGTGATGCCTTGGAAATGCTGAGTCTTGTGGTACCTGACTGTGGGCGTTATGTCCTTGGTCCTTAAGATGCTGAGAGTTGTGAATTGGAATGTTAGATTACATCAAGAAAACTAAGATTAACTAAGCAGATGTATATACACTTGTCGTGTATAGGATACTACCCTAGAGTATAATTAATTGGTATAGGAATATGAAGAGTCACTGAGTTAGTTGAGTAACCACTTTATGGCTTTTGGGTAGTTACAACCATCATAGGAGGTTGCTTGTAGGAGGTAACTGAATCTGGTGGTTGTGGGGAGGTTGCAAGATATTCAAAGAGCCTTGAGAGAAATATATGGACAAATATCTGAAATGCCCATGAGAAATAAAAGTAGTGCAAATTGTTGCCAAAACGACTAGAAGACACTTAGTAAGAAAATAAGTAGATGCGTGATCTCGGTAGATGAGACTGAATAAATTGCAACACCCCCCCTAGGTCGAAGAAGACGAGAGCGGGAGCTACCCAAAGAACTCCGTAAGGGTCGGACGCTGAGGAGGCGGGGAGGGCATAGGGTGGAGTGGGAGGTTTTTGGTGGAAAATGTGAGTGGGGGTCACGACGGAAGACGGAGGTTGAGGTTGTGAGGTGGGAGGAAAAGTGGCCAAGTGACGGGGTCCGGCCAATAGATGGTGGAATGGGGTGACCGGGGGGAATCGGTGGAACGGGGGGAGGTGGGTGCGGAGGTAAAGGACTGGTGGAGACGGGACCCGGGGTCGGCAAGACTTATGTTTTGTCGATGGTGGAAAAAGGAGATGGCCGCCTGGTGGCGAGCCGTGGCTGGAGGTGGAGCGGAGCGGTTGGGCAGGCCGAGCGGGTTGCGCAACCACTCCAGACCATTGTGGATCCGCAGATCCATGGCGTTGAAAGGGGCGCACGCCAGCTGAACGGGGGGAGGGGAGGGGACCGAGCCGCACGCCGTTACAGAGGCGTGCGGCCCTTGAAAGGTCCACCCCCTCCCAGATTGCACGACTTCAAGGAGGTGCACAAAGGGAGAGGGAAGGGAAGGGAGGTTGAGCCGCGCACCGAGGGGGCGGTGACCCGGAGCGCGTGGAGCCGCACACAGAGGTGCACGCTCCACGCAGGGGCTTCGAGGAGGAGAGGGGAAGGGGAGGGGGGTGCTGTGCTGCCCCGCCCAAAGATCCGCACAACGGCGGGGGGTTGGGCATGAGTGGGGGGCATGGCGGCGCGAGCAAGGGCCGCAGCGCGGGAAGGGAGCAGCCGGGGCACGAGGAGGCGACCGCACTGTGAGGGCACCGAGGGTGGGAGGAAGGGGAGGGAGGGGAGGGTATAGGGAGGTGAGAAGGGGAGGATGGTGGTAGGTGAGGGGTGGGAAAGGAGCAGGGGGGTTCGTGGACGGGAATGGGGGCAAAGAGGGGGATCAAGGTGCCCTGGAAATGGGAAAGAAAGGGGGGTAGGATGGAAAAGGGGAGTGAAGGAGGAACGATAGAAAGGCTATAAAGAAGAAGGAGAAGGGGAGGACGGAGGGGGGGGGGGTAGAAGAATGCAGATGGGAGAGGAGGGTGGAGAGAGGGGAGAAGGAGGGAGGGTGCGAGGCGAAGTGAGGAGTATAAGGGAGCGGAGGGAGAGCAGAGGCAAGGCACAACGTTGATTTGCTCGTGTTGAGCATACAGTGTCTGTGATCGCCGTTGGAGGACACCTGGGACCAAAGCGGAATCGGCAAAGGACGCCACGATGGCAACCATGTCCGGAAAGAGATCCGCGCAGTGGAGCGTCGCGCCATGGCGGTGAAGTGGGAAAAAGCCCATGGAGAGGGCATAAACCAGGGACGGCCGTGCCTGTGGGTGCGGCGCGCCGCATGAAGGGAGCGGTGGCAAGTGCGGCCCACGCCGACCGTGCAAGTGCGGGGGCGGGCGAGGAGGCGGGTCATCAAAGTGGAATTGCCAATACCACCAAAGGAGATGAAGAAGATGTGGAATGATGCAATGGATGTGACGATGGCGGAATGGGAGGAGGCAGAGGCGGGGTTGCAGTTGACAGAACAGGCGCATGCATTGGTGAGGATGACGGGAATCCCCGCAGAGTAGGAAGAAGCAGCAGTAGGGGTCTTAACGAATGCAGCCGTATTTGTAGAGGCGGTAGGCCCGACAGCGATGGAGATCACGGTGTCCGAGCTTGTGCGGGAGATGCAAATGGAGGAGTGGGCCGAGTGGGAGAGGAAGGGGAATGAGGGGAGGGATGGGAGGGAGATTTTAGAAGGTGGAGAAGGAGGAGGAAAGGAGAGGGATTGGATGGAGGAGTTGATCAGGAATGTGCGGGCAAAGGCACAACCGGCCGTCATGTTCAAGGATGTAGAGTTTGAGTTCTTGGAGGCGGAAGCATGCGGAAGGGTGGTTGAGGAGGTAATGATGCGGCAGCCACAGGAAAGAGAGACAGAGGAATTGTTTAGGGTGACAAGCATTGCTGTGTGGGCAATAGTGCGGCTGTGCCGAAAAATGACTGAGGCAATGGGGATGGTGGGAGAGAAGGGACGAAGAGGATGCCAGAGGCGGTGTTGGCGGTGTGGCTGATTGAGGAGATTTTAGGGGTGATGGAAGGTGAAGTAGGAAGTGCGGCGTTGGATAGACTGGGCATGCCAAGAAAGAGCGCGGAGAGAGCGTGCATTTGTACTCGAGACAGTCCATGGTTTGAGTACATAAGCGGGGAGATGGGATGGGCAAGAGCTTGGGGGGAGAATGAGTCGGTGGGTTTGTCGTAAAGGATGTGGACTGAAGGCCAGCCTTGTGCATGCATGTTTGATGTTGGGTGGGGTTGACACTTTTTGTAAGAAAATCTGCCGGTTGTTGTTTGCCCGGGATACGTATAAGTTGAAGTGTGTAATCAACAACTTTGAAGTGGAGCCAATGCCCTTTGATGTCTATATGTTTACTGTGGCCATTGTATTGAGTAGACGCACTAATATTGATAGCAGATTGGTTGTCCACAAATAGTGGTGTTGGGCCTTGTTGAGGAAATCCAATCTCGGATAGAAGATTACGCAAGTATGTAATTTCTTGTGCTGCGTGTGTTGCTGCAACATATTCTGCTGCAGTCGAGCTCAAGGTGATGATGTCTTGTTTCTTACTTGTCCATAAGATGGCAGTGCCACCAAGGGTACAAAGATAACCAGTGCAACTGTAGCGATCACCAGGGTTACCCCCATAGTCTGAGAAGCTGTAACAGACCACACGAAGGTGAGTATCGGTTCCATATTCGAGATAGATGTTAGGGGTGGAACAGAAGTATCAGAGAGCTCGGTCGAGCTCATGGCAGGCAGCCTTTGGACAGGTCTTGCTGAAACTGGCCAGCTTACTGACGGCATATTGGAGATCTGATCCCGCACAGCTGGTGGCATACATCAGTGAGCCAATTTTTGATAGAAATTTATGTTCTGTCATGGAGGAGCCTGGTTCAAGAAGTGCTGGAAGGGGGTGGAGTGACATGGTTGTGGATAGAGATTTGGTCGGAATGTTAAAGCGTTGTTGGATCTTAGATGTATAGGTGTGCTAGCTGAGGCAAATTTTGTTGTGAGATGGCCCATAAGAAATGTTCATGCCAAGATAGTATGTGTCGTCAGGCATGATTGTAATGTTGAAATGTTGAGACATGGAGGGGGCTTTACTTTGGATAACTTGTTCATTCCGTCCAATGATTAGAATGTCGTCGACGTAAACCAAAGCACTCGTATTGACAGATGAGAATAGTAGAAAAAGACAGTCATCGTATGCAGAGACACGATAGCCAAAGGTGAAAAGGAAATCTCAAAGGGTTTGGTGCCAAAGAAGTGGGCTCTGTTTCAGGCCGTAGAGAATTTTGTGGAGTGTGCAAAATTGGTTGGTTCTGTCTTGGAAACCTTCGGGTTTTTTTCATGTAGACTGTGGCGTCCATGGATCCATGTAAGAAGGCGTTCTTCACATCGAGTTGGAGGATGTGGAAGTGATGAACACTAGCAACAGCTAGCATAATGCGGGTGGTTGTATAACGGCTGACAGGAGCATTTGTCTCAAAGAAGTCCTGGCCAACAACTTGAGTGAAACATTTGGCGACTAGCTGAGCTTTAAGTTTATCGATGCTGCCGTCGGCTTTGGTTTTAATATGAAAAACCCATTATAATCCAACTGGTTTGATGTTTGGAGGCAGATCTACAAGCTCCCATATTCCTTGTTCTATGAGGCCGGTGTATTTTGCGTTGATGGCTTGCTGCCATTGTTCAGCTTGCGGCCCAGAGAAAGCTTCTTTAAGCGAGCAAGGTTCTTGGATACTAGGAACCATGCTGATGAGGGCAGTATTTGGACGAGGTGCTTGATGAGGGATAGTTTGTTTGAGTTGAAGACAGGTTACTTGTCGACGTGGTGATGGAGCGCGTCTGTTATCTTGGGTAAGTGGTTGGAGATGTGTGGAGGTGTGTGAAGTAGAATCATTGTTGGATTCTTCGATGCCTGAAATGTGCGCCTCAAATTTGCGTGGTTCTGATGTAAGAGTAGTTTTTAATGTGCATTTGCAAGTCTTGTATGTGGTTGATTCATAGAAAACAGCATCACGACTGTTGCATACGACTTTTGTTTCAGCATCATGAAAAAGCCAAGCCTTTTGTGCTTCACTGTGACCCAGGTAGATGCCCCACGTGGCCTTGTCATCAAGTTTATGCCTTTTGTCTTTTGGTATATGGAACAGGGCCATGCACCCAAAGGTGCGAAGATGTGTAACTTCTGGTTGACATTTGTCCATGCCTCGCGAGGTGTAATGGTTGGTGAGAGTGCTCGTGTTGGTACACGATTCTTGATCCATGTTGCATGATGGAGAGCTGAAGGCCACCAACCAGTTGTCATCTCTGTTTGCACAACAAGGCACTTGAACATTTCACTGATGGTTCGAATGCATCGTTCGGCTACTCCATTATGTTGTGCTGTATGTGGAACTGTGGTTTGATGTTGTATTTCTTTGGTTTTGAGGTTGTCCCTGACGTCATTGCTGATATGTTTTCCACCATTATCAGAACAAAGTATCTGAAGTTGAGATGTAGATGGTCGTTCCACTTCTACTCCGTTTTTCATACTTTGAAGAAGCCGTCTTTGCTAATTAAGTAGTATGTCCAAGCATGTCGCGTTGTGTCGTCAATGAAGACAACAAAACACTTGTAGCCTCCTGGTGACAATGGAAGTGGTCCGCTTATGTCAGTGTGTACTAGATGAAGCTTAGAGGCTGGTATGGTTTGCATGTGTTGTGGAAAAGACTGTCTTGCTTGCTTGCTGCGAACACATGTTGTACATGGCTAATCTGAGCTTGTGCCAGAGTGGGAGACCTGCAGAACTTTGATGATTCCTAGTGTATGGAGTTTCTTAAGGGCTTCAAAATGGACATGTCCAAGTTGCTTGTGCCATGTATCAATGTCGTTGGCTTGTTTGGTGGTTATAGTTAGTTGGAACGTTAGAGGACGGTGAGTTGGTGAAGAAGAGAGAGGTATCATCCCATTTTGTGCTACTTCTCCTGTGGCAATGACTTGTCCATCGGGATGATGAACTTCGAGAAGCAGACCTGTGATTTTGAATGAGAGACCACAGTGTTGTTCTTCTATGCCCCATGGCCACTACTATGGCTTGACGGACAGGTTGGGCATGCACTGCTCCCTTGGAGTAAGTCCTCCAAACCTTGTTTGTGGTGCAAGTCCAAGCAAGACACCAGAAGTGTAGCGCAACGGATAGCATGTTGGACTTAGGGACAACAGGTCCTGCGATCGAGCCTTGATGTGCGCAGGAGGTTTTTTTACCTTCCTGCACAGGGGGGAAATTTCTTAGACATTTCTCCATGCATGAGAAGAGTGCGCCACTTGGCAGTCAGTGGATGCGCCAATTGGCGGACTGGTGAGGTGGTGTGGAGTGACCACCCCAAAAGTGCCACTGCCCACACACCTTAGAAGCCAGGCCTAGGACTATATGCACCAGGCTCATTCCTCATTCTAATTACACAATCTGGCCTTAGATGCTCCTCACAGAGTTGTCCAACTAAGGAACAGTATAAAGAAGACACTGGTTGGTCTAAGCCCCAGAAGTAAGTTTTTGACTAGCACCTCGCGCGAAAGTGACAAAGTGTTAAGTGGACACAGTTGTGCTAGCAAGTGATTGCCTAGGAACTGCTCAGTGTGGAACCGTGAACTTGAGGGTGATATCTTCTCCTAGCTGAAATGCTAGGAGCACATGGCAGGTGCTATTGTGTCGGCCCTACTTTCTAGTCCGTTTGCCTCTGGCCGGTTGACACACAGCGCATGAGTTGGCTCATGAAGAGTAAACTTGCTTAGATGCCGGAAACATATAAGACGTTTGAGAATGCAACCACGTGATTTGCGTGTTGTAAGCATAGTGTACCACATCCCTTAATAGTAAGTTCTTCCATGTTGCCCACAAGAACACTGCCCGCCTCCATGTATGGCACAAGATGGTGTAGACACGTTGAGTCGTTTGTCATGCGTTGAGTGATGAATATGAGAGTGCAACGAAGTGAAAAAAATAGGTTGCTCGATAAAAATCATCTGGCATAACAGCTGTTTAGAGGAGTTTTTACAGGTTCCAACGCACTTTATGGAACCCGATTTGGAATCCGTTTGAGTGAGATATGGGTTTCCAAAGTTTGGCCATCATGGGTCGGGTTCAAGTGACGACCTGGGCACTTAGAGCTCAAAAGGCGGCAGGATTATTGGCCAGGACGGCTGAGAGCGGCCTTCAAGGAGAGAGGCCGACTGGAAGAACTCCAAGAGACTTCAAGTAAGGTGAAGACAATGATTGTTGGTCGTCCAAGTGGTGTGAGACATAATTCTCTTGTGTGACATGGTGACTACAGCTCATCCTGCTAGGCCAGGAGAGTGTGCTAGAGGGTAGACTTTGACAGAGTGTATCTCAGTGCTCCCTAGGCCAAATAAGGCATATAAGGGCTTGTTTGAAATATATGACAATGCAATTTGTCACTCAAGAGTCAATTTATACATTGACATTCTCTGCAAACCCACATTTTCTTCCGTAGTTTCTGTCTGTGCAACGTGCAACCCCCTCTCAGAAACAGTTGGTCCTGCCTAGGCGGCTCTTAGTGAGCCTGATCACCTCCTTGAGGGCTGCCCCAGTTTCCATCCGTGGTATCAGAGCTAGAACAAGGCTTTGTCTCATCCTTGAGGCATTCCTTGCACCCTGTTGTGTGAGTGGGCCGTTTGTTGGCAGAATGTTACACTACCATGGGGACATCTGCTTCTGTGGTGGCCGGCACCAACATCGCCAAGTTCGAAGGCTAGAACTTCTTCAACTGGAGCAACAACATGAAGATGGTGCTGATGGAGAAGGGTATGTGGAGCCAAGTGGATGAGAAGGAGAAGGAACCAGCAGAAAGCTCCCTCTCCCCTGTTGAGGCCCTTACCTACCGCGAGAAGCATGACCGCGCCCTCGCCACTATCTACCTCCACCTCGTCGAACGGCAAAAACTCCTCGTCCGTGGCTTCCTCATGCCAAAGGAGGTTTGGAAAATGCTTTATTCCACTTATGCTTCCAAGTAAATCCTCATGAATATGCAGCTGCGTCGTCGCTTTCACACTGTGAAGATGGATGAGTCCGGATCCATGATTGACTACATCAACATGGTGAAGTCTCTCTCTGACTAGCTTGCTCTGTTTGAGGACCCTTTAAAGGAGCATGTGCTTATTCTGACCATCCTTTCTGGTCTTCCTGGCAGCTACACTCCTCTCATTTTTGCCCTGGAGTAGCGTGGCGTCAAGCTCTCCCTCCATGATGTGGAGGAGAGCCTGCTGTTTGAGGAGGAGCGACGCAAGGGAGAAGAGGGCGGAAGCGGACTGGACGTCACTCTCATCACCAACTCTGGTCATGGGGGTGGCACTGCACCAACCAGGGACAACGGTGGAGGAGGAAAGAAGAAGGGGAACTGCCACTACTGCAAGAAGCCGGGCCATTGGGCGCGCAAATGCCGGAAGAAGAAGGCGGACCTTGCGGCTGGAGTGGGAGCGGGAAAACAGTCTGACGCTTCCACGAACGCAGATTGGGAGAGTAGATTCGTGACAACCATCCCGGTCTTGCACGTCTCCGACAACACCGCCCTGTTCTGGATCATCGACTTGGGAGCCACGCGGCACATGACGTGCCGCCGGGAGTGGTTCCTTGTCTACACCTTCATTGAGCCTCGTTGGGTGTACATGGGGGACAACCATGTGCAAATGGCGGTTGGGAAGGGAGAGATTGTGTTTTGTGCTTCTCTTGAGGGTAAGCACGTGGAACGTCGTGTGAAGGGGGTGCTCCATGTTCTGTGACTGGCAGCTAACCTCCTCTCTGTCTCATCTCTCATCTCCGAAGGCATGCAGGTTTGCTTTGAGAATGGTGGCTGCACCATCTCTGCCTGCGCAGGCCATGTGCTTGCAAAAGAAAACAAGGAGGACAGTCTTTATCACCTCTACGTGACGTCGGAGAAGGTAGCCGACTCAGCATTGGCGGCGAGAGAGGGAAAACACGACATCGGCCTATTCCACCGCCGGCTCGGTCACCTCCGCTTTGGCGCCATCATCTCCATGCAGCAGATGGTCCGCGGCCTGGAGCTCAAGGGGGTGAAGCAGCCAGGTGCATCGGCTTGTGAGAGCTGCATTGATGGGGAGCAAACCCGCGCTTCTTGCACAGTGGAAGGGAAGGGGGGGGGGGG
>SZWC01018188.1:3405-31717 GCA_023375785.1 Penium margaritaceum | reverse complement strand
TATCTCTCTCTCTCTCTCTCTCTCTCTCTCTCTCTCTCTCTCTCTCTCTCTCTCTCTCATTCTTGGGGAGGGGTATGGATAGCTAAAGTCAAAGGTGGATTAAGGTTATGTATTGTAGATTGTATCTTGGGTGCATGAATTTGACAAAAATTTACATCTAGACATGAGTGTGTAAATTCATACACAAGCTTTTGATGAAAGCATGTATTAAACACAATTTTTGCTATACTCTACAAATACACTTGATGTGTTTGGGAGGGAGGAGGTGTCATGAGAAGCACGGGAATACATAAGTTACAAGTATTAGCGTCTTCACAATACACCCTCCAATTCCCTCCCCTCATACACTACATCTCTTGGGGGGCATCGACTTTGGCAAGGTCAGGAGAATGACATGAGTGACTCCTCCATTCATGGTTGGTACCCTGTCAGTCCAAGGTGTATTCGAATAGTGTATTTTGGAGTGTATCTGAGGTAGGATAAAATAATGGACTAGTGAATAGAAGCTATGATGAAAATGGATACACGGGTAATTTTATTTCTGTGAATCCACTACATCCTCCACTTCAACATCCCACTACACCCCTCTCGGTTTTAGGGAGGGGGGGGGGGTGGGGAGAGCTCTCCCTCCCCACATCCAAGTGTCAAAAGTGGGTTATGGTCGTGTACATTAGCATTTATCTTTGATGCATTTCTAATAAATATGTCATTTGAGATGAGAGAAGTGATGTACATAGGTTCCTAATTGAATGATGTCTATGATACAATCCCAAATACACTCCCCCAACACTTTATGCGATGTGGGGGGGGAGGGGGCACATGAGACACACGGGAGTACAATACCCTTCTACCAGCTAAGCTCACATAGAAATTAGTTACTCCTTGGCTCAACCCTAATCCATAATTAGGTTCCCCCCTTGTAGCCAGTTTTTAGAAATTCCTTTCGAAACAAGCTTTGAAAACAAGCGAGCTCAATTGATGCTTGCGCGAGTTTGTAAAAGAGGGAGAGGCCAATGCAACATACTCGAATTGCTTCATTTTGGGTTTTCAACTCGCACAAAGGATTCCAGTATGCACGTTTGACCTGGAATCCTAAACATTTCAAAAAAATTGAAGACCCGTAATTTTGCGAGGCCTTGTAGCCAGTGTGTGAGAATTCGACCCCAATTGTTTGAAACAAACCACAAAACATATGTTCTCAAATGACTGCCTCGATTTAGGTGGTAGTATGGTAGTTGAAAATGTCCATGTGTCCATGATACACCGCTTGATAGACTCCAAACATACAATCAAGTGATTCTAGGGGGAGGAACAGGGGGGGCGACCACCCATAACTTCGTCAAGATTGAGCAAATGACTTGAGTGTCTTGTTCCGAACATTGAGCATAGTCATTGAATGTGTTCCTTTGAAAATCAATTGTTTTGGTACACCAATCCACTTCAGATATTTATGAAATCAAACAAAAAGAAACATAAATAATATCAAGGACAAGAATAGTACAGTTAAATGAAGATGTGCGGGTCAAGATTATTGTGAATCCTAGTTAAGTAAATTTCACCAACTATATTGTCTTCTGCAAATTGTACACAAGGAAGTAAATCTCAAGGAAGAAGAAATTTTGAGCATATAGCATACATATACTGTACCATGTATTGAACTGGCAAGATTAACCATAAGTCTTGCTTTCAACTGTCGTTATTGCCTATTACTACTCTTGTGTTTACACCATGGCAGTGGCCATGGACTGGATGTTTACTACAACCTAGATTTGGGCTTTGCGTGCTGTTCATGGTTGATACTACAAAAGCTCAAATTCTGGTTGTGGTTGCTCCTTCTGGCGGCTAATCATGTTTATTTGATACAAAAATGCAGCAATGGCTTCTAGTTGTAAAGGCTTGAGATCTTGCTTTCCACAGACACATTGCACTCCTTGGCACAAGGGGAATGTATAGGAAAGCACCTAGTTTTAGCAGGTTTTGAATACATGGCATCAGGAGCATCAAAACAGACAAGGCAAAGTCTCAACCAGAACAGTGTGAGCAGCCAACTTTCTAGCGAGCAAGCAAGCGAGCTTCAGTCTTTGAATCAAGATCACTCGCTGACAAGGTTGAACCCATCCTAGTATTTCCCCAGAGTACCTAGGTTGGTTTTCTCATCATGTCTAATGTGCTCCATATTTCTCGTTTACACTTGAGAATCATGAACCCAGAAAATCCACAAAAGTAAACCAAGACACTCGTGCTCAGGAAAGTGACATGACCCCGTGGTACACATGTTCATCAACATGCAGACAAGATGCAAGGATGAACAAAGAGGATGCGTGACAAACACAAAACAGGCACACAAACAGCAACGTGCATTCCATCAAACGTTACACGGGCATTGAAAGAGAGGCCAACATGAGTGACTATATTCTCAAACTTTGTGCGACCCAACGCCTTGGTCAAGAATTCTACAAGCTGACGTTTCATCATGATCCACACCACGTCCACCTGTTGTTGTTCCCATAGACCACGTACAAAATGGTACTCAACTACGATGTGCTTTGTACGTGCATAGAAAACACCATCATTTTCTACATTGTCAGTCGTGCTATGGTTGTCTCAATGCAGCACAATATACCCAATGGGATTATGTAGTTTATGAAACAATCAACACAAACACACACTGTGACAAGCACCTGCGCCAAGTGCAATATACTCTGCCTCCTTTGTGCTTCACGGAACGCAACCTTAATCTCCACCTTCCATGAAATAGCTGTGTTTCCAAGGAGAACATATACCCCATTTGGGAACGTGTTTCTTCTTTACCATCTGCGCTCCAAGCCCCGTCACTATCGGTGAACCCAGACACCATGACTAACGGATGTGCTTGAAATAACAAGCCATGATGAGGTGCTCATAAGACCTACCGCAAAACCCGCAATGCGGCCTTCAAGTGGAGAGTGCGAAGGCTCTGTAAAAACTGTGCAAGAAGTTCACCACGAATGCAATATCCAGTTGTGTGGTGGTGACCAGGTACATGTGTGAGCTTATGAGCCAGAGTTACAACGTCAACTCCATTGGCTCACCCCAAATCAACTGGGTCTATAGGCATGAACAGCTTCTTCCCATCAGGCGTCATACGGGTGGAAACTTTTAGTGTGGAGGCAAGCAGCTCTACATACCTCTCCCCCAAGATCTCAATGTATCTATGCTGGTGGATATGTGATTAGTCCATGCTCACAGTCTCAGGCAATCTCCATACAGAGAAAAACTTACCCTCACCAAGGTCTTTCATCTTGTACGCGGCCTACAGCAAATCCTCGACTCTCTGTATAGTGACACGATCAGAAGGTCATCAACATAAATAAGAATGGCTACAAATGGAGCAGATGCTTTACTCAAAAAGAGCGGAGGACCCGCATCACTACTCCTATAACCCCCACGCTCCAGTGTCGAGCGAATCTTGTTGTTTAGGCATCTGGGAGACTGCTTCAATGTGTATAAGGCCTTTCTAAGATGCCACAAGGGATGTGTGCCATCATCAAACCGAGGCCGCAAGACCATGTTAATCTCCTCATCCAGCCGTCCATGTAGAAAAGCATTATTTCCGACCATCTGATGAATCTCCCAGTTACGCTAAGCAGCTAGTCCAAGTAGGACTCGTGCCCTGTCCATCCTGCTGACAACGCCAAACGTGGCATCAAATTCGATTCCCTAGACTTAAGAATACCCCTTCGCCACAAGTCTGGCCTTGTAGCAGTCAATCGAGCCACGTGGCTTCTTCTTCACACAATAGACCCTTTCGAATTTGACAACATTTTTCCCAGGAGGCAAATCAACGCTTAAAACATTCCATGTTCATTCAGGGCATCTATTTCCTCTAAAATAGCCATCTCCGGTCGCTTTGAATCAGGCTATGAGCAGGTTTGACTCAGAGAGATGGGGTCTGGAAACCTCTCCTCAGCCGATCGTAGAATGTAGGTTTGTGCATCCAGTGACATCTGACATACAACCCATAGGTTTGCTGCATTGTGAGCATGCAAGTGCTCACGTTGTAGTTGCTAATACCCTGCCAGGGTCTCTGGTGATAGTGCAACCTGTGGTTCTGTCCTCATTGACAACCCTACCACTTTTGTGAGTGGGTCTCCACTCATAGCCTGATGGCTTAGTGCCATGCACCTTGGTCAGCGTGGACTGAGAGGGGGACGTTGCACATTAGGTTGTCGTGGATGAAGGTGACCACCCAACTTACGAGAATACACGCAGGTTGACGTTGACGACTAAGGCACAACAACAATGGTGGGGAATGAGGCTCATGATCAGAGGGTGCCGCAGGCGGCAATGAGGGTGTTGTTGCTAGACTCGTAGAAGTGGAGGCAGCAGGCAGGCTAGAGGATGCAGAGATTCTTGGGCTGGCAAAGAGAATGGCGGTATCAGCAACAAGATCCAGCAGGAGAGATGAGACTGAGGGAGGCAAGGAAGACAAGGAAGGAGAGACACAAGGTGACTAGAGAGGTGGAGCAGGGGGTGACCCCGAAGAAGAACCATGCGCAAAGTCGACACGAGGAAAAGGTGCATCGCCTTTGGGAGAGGCTTCTGGTTGTGTAGTTAACAAGGAGGCAGACGAAAATGGAGGACTAGCAACAACAACAGGCATATGCGACACAAAGTAGACGTAGTACCAGGACCCATATGTGCCCAGGTTGTCGGAACCAACAAGATTACCCTCCCCCACGTGGCGAGCACACAAGCATGCAGGGATGTGGTGGTTGGAGGCCTGAATTCGACACAAATCATGCTATGTGTAGGAGTCAATAGAAACAGCATCTCGAGACTCCAGAATGCGATGTTTATGTGGGTCCTAGAACCTCTAGGCTTTAGATTGGGTTACAACCCCAAGGGAAAGACAAGAACGTCCACAAGATGAAAACATGTTGCTCTGCTGGGAGTCCGGGACCCAAACACATGTAGGACAGCCCCGGACACGTGCCCAGCACAAGTCAGCGCGGTGGCCAAACCACCGTTCATTGGGTGTCACGTGACACGGGAGGGGGCTGTGAGGCACACAGTTCCACACCGACATCATGTGGGACATCACCTCAAAGGCAGACTCGGCTCACATGGACCAAATGGCATCCATCATCATACGGTGCCAACATCCAAACATGTCATTTTGTTGTGGGTGTAGGTTACAAAGAGGTCATGGGTCATGCCTTGCTCCTCAAGGAACTAAGCAGCACGACCCATAAACTCTCCCCCACGATTGGACGGAAACCGGTGAAGACGCTCATTGGACTCGCGTTCAGCAGTAGTGGGAGTGATCATAAGTGCGAGCGAGGGCATAAAGCCCCCACTCTGTCTGGCACTCAGTGGGAAGAGGACCCATAAGATTGGCATGCACAAGTTTAAGGGGTCGAGAGGTTGTGGATTGAGATGGGGGATAAGTGGTACGATACATTTCCCCTTAAAAACATGCCAGGCAATCGGTATGCATTGGGTTTTCAAAGGAAGATGGGTCAAGACCAAGGGTTGGCTTCACTCGGACAAATGACTCAATTGCAGTAGCGTGTACAGGACAAAGTTGCCGGTGTAATAATTTTTTGTGGGCAACAGACAGGGTTCCACTCACGTAGACACTTGCAGAGACTCATGAAAAGCCAACAAAAGAGCGTGGAATGTGATAAAGACTAGCAATTTCAACGCCACCGAGGACAACAGTCCCTGTGGACCTCGCAATAATGGAGGAGACACCATTAGCGCGGGTGACTGTGAGACCAAGGCGATCACATGTGGGAACGGACAACATAATCGGCTCAAGGTCAAGAAATTTGACAAATCGGAGAAGTACACAGTCACTGCAGGTCCGTCAAACCGAATAGTGCCAACCCCGTGGACACGTAGCTGCTTGCCAGAACCAGTGCGTACATAGCAGACAGAACCAACAGGACCAAGCAAGACAAAGTCAATACGCCGACAGGACATGTGGTGGGTGACACCTGAGTCTACAACTCAGGTGCCATTCTAGACTCAATCTGATGGTAATACAAAACAAAATGTGACTGAACCATCAGACAAAAATGGGGACTCAGAACAATCAGGGGACGCACGCTCAGCTATAGAATCAATCCATGATGGCACATCACAATGCATCACGGTCATGTCACATGAACTGTCGGGCAGTCTGTCTATGGTGTAATTGGTGAGCCCCTTGGCACTGTACATGCAACTTGTACCTTCCTAAGTACAAAAAGAAGGAGGTTTCGAGCACGCACTCTAGCTGAGCAATGCGAGCGTCGAGGAGCCCTGTCCTAGGTGGGGATGCAGTAGTTGCGTGTGCCCGCCCTACACTACTTGAAGAGGCACCTGGAGATCCATCGTCATGTCAAACACGGGCCTGGAAAGCGTTGTGCATCGCCCTCCCAATCTTGGCAAAACCATGCTCACGAGGGCACACCTACCACTTGTGATCACCGCCACAGTTGTAGCAGTGATGAACTCCACTCCCTCCTCCCACGGACCTTTGGCCCCATTTTCTCCTCTCTTCCCCTTCCGCTGTTTCCCCTTGGAAGATTACCGTTGTAGTGGCGGCCAAAGGAGGAGATGTGGAGGAGACGCTCAATAGTGATGGCGGTATAATGGAGGAGAAATGAGGGATCGAGGCCATTGGAGTGGTTGTGGCAGCTGCAGCATGACCCATGGATGGCGGATACCGGCCTGCCACTCGCACGTGATAGTCACGCATCCAGGATAGAAGAGTGTCGGTCTCTCCGATACGCATGAGGTTTTTAGGATCAAAATAGTGGAAGATATCTGACTACTTCTCATGCATCCCTAGCATAACGGTGAGCAAGGCAGAGTACTCAGGCGACATCTGTTTGCCCAAGCGAGTGTTAGCACGCAACGCACAACGCCAATGGACGTATGCCATCTCAGTATCATCTTGGCGCAAAGAGTTGAACTCACGGATGTGTTCATTCAGGTCGGCCTGTCCAACCCTCTGATGGGTGGTCAAGACGAGCTTCCAAGTGCCAAAGGGGTCTGCACCCTGGCCTCTCAAGTCTGCCGCATAGGGCTTGACATCCAGAATTGAGTCAACTGGGAAGGCCAGGACTAGGGCACGGACTGCTCGGGTAGCTGCGACACACTACGCTACTTCTATAGCATCATACTTAGTCATGTAGTAGGGGAGAATCCCCTCCCCAGTGGCCCACATGTGAAACTAGAACTCCCAGACTTCAAATCCCACAGAGTCTGAGTACCTGGGAGGAAGGGACTCAAGATTCATGATAGGATTCCCTGTCGGCATGACCAAACTGGTCAAGGCCGGGTTCCCGTTGCCAAGCTCTTGACGCGGAAGGGTTGCATAACGTTGGAGCAGTGACTATGGTGACACAAAAGAATGGGCTGGAACAGAGCGCATCGGACTTTGGTCGTACTGGTGCTGCTGCTAATGCTGCAGGAGAGTGTTAGGCAACTGCGACTGTTGCTGTGGATGTTGCTACTGTTGTTGTTGTTGTTGCTGCTACTACTGTTGCTGCTGCAGCTGCTGCTACTGCTACTACAACTGCCACTGTTGCTACGGCTACTGCTACTGTTGTAATGTAGCACTGACAGATGCACTTGACCCACTAGTAGAGCCATTTGCGGCTTGAGGAGGTGTTGTAAATGGACTTGGCAGAACAGCTACGGGATTTTGTTGCATCAATAATCCTTGTTGATTAGAAAGTAGGGTGAAATAACTTAGATACTCATAAAACGCAAAGTGTGACTCTCATCCGCCCGTTGTTTGGAGTAAAAGTAACGATCCACCCGTGGTTTGGAAGAAAATCAACCATCCGCCCACCATGCATTACAAAAGCAACCATCCGCCCAGCCTCTTCAACAAAATCAACCAGCCGCCCACCCCTTTCTTCATGCTGGATCACAGCATGTGTTTTGGACCTGACATGGAAAAAAGTGCAATGGTGCATCCGTTTGAGATATAGTGAATGACAAAAACCATGTCATGCATCAATGCTACATGGTATGTGGCAGGAACATGATATTTGCTTTTAGCATTTCTGTGTTCCTAAGGTATTTTCTGTGTAACATTGGCATATAAGTCATTTTATGTACGGCATTGTCATATGTGTTATTTTTGGTGTGACATTGTCATATGCGTTAGTTGTTGTGCGGTAGTTTCATATGCGTTATTTTGTGTGTGACAATGGCATATCAGCTATACAGTTCAGAAAACTGGGTATATCATGACCGAACCCTAGAAATTATGGTGTTTGGAAGGGAATCGAGCATCTAGAGCTTTGCATCTTGAGCATCCAGACGCCGAGTGGTGGGACTGACTGGGATGTCCGACCCGTCAGCAAGGGTTCTTCTCCCTCCTCCTCCGGCCCCTCCGTTAGGCATGTTGAACTATGGTGCAAGATGAAGAACGGAAGCGAGTCCTAGGTGTATGAGCTGAGAATCGGGCTGAGTGTACAGAGTAAAACAAGGGAACTACCCAAAATATTTTGACACCAATTTGCCTCCTGCTCTGCCGGTGGTCTACGTGACGGGACCTTGATGCCTGGGACGCCCCTAGTCTGGATTGTGCGCTAGGCTAGTGGATTGAGGAGGAGAAAGGAGAGCCCACCCCAAGAGCCCGAGAGAGGAATGGAAGAGATGGAGGGTTGGGAACACGGTAAAATGACCGTGACGGTGATAATACTGACAGGAGGAGCGTAGCAGACACCTTGTCTGCTACTGAGGCCACCCTTGATGCCCTCTCGGATTGTAGATGAAGTTTGAAATGTAAAATTTCAGGCCGTCAACGTGACCACAAGCAAGATTCTTCTGTCGAGGCAACACCTGGTCCAATCAGCCATTGTTAGTACAGCTTTAGCTCTCATTGCTGTGTCCGCTGGCCCAGATTCCTATTTGGGTGGTTCGCTTTCACCCAAGAGACTGCTTTTGCCGCGGATACGAGGTCTGTAGCCACTCTGGCTACGAAAGCTACGCTGGCTCCTAAGGCAGCCGCAAACGCGACGGCGATGCTCGTGGCCCTTAATGGTGTGATCCCAAATGCGCTAGCCGCTGCTAGCACCGTCGCTAATGCTACTGTTGTCGCCGCACCTGATGTGCCCTTCGAGGCTACTACTTCACCGATTCTCCTTTACTATACATAGAACACACCTGTTCCTGCTCCTATACCAATAAAGGCTTGAGATCTTGCTTTCCAAAGACACACTACACTCCTAGGAACAAGGGGAATGTATAGGAAAGCACCTAGTTTCAAGAGGTTTTGGATCCATGGCATCAGGAGCGTCAAAACAAAAGACGCAAAGTCTTAACTAGGACAGTGTAAACAGCCAATTTTCCAGGGAGCGAGCAAGAGAGCTTCGATTTTTTAATCAAACTCGCTTGCTTCGCTCACAGGAAAGGTTGATCTCACCCTAGTACTTTCCTAGACTGCCCAGGTTGGTTTTCTCATCGTGTCCAATATGCCCCGGATTTTTCGTCTACACTTATTAAGAACCATGAACCAAGAAAATCCACAGAACTCAACCAAGACACTCGTGCTCAACAGAGTTGTGGTCAGCCCGCGGTTCGCCACTCTTCGGCCGCCAACAGGTCCTTGTCCATCTCAAGAAGGGTACACTTGCCGCATACCCACTGTCCTCGAAACTAAAGGACGTCGTACCTAGTTTTCGCACAAAAAGAATGGGAGGGCCACTTTGGCAGGAAAATACGTATAACGTCCACGAAATATACATAATACTTCTGAGGGCCAGTGTTTAAAACAAATACTTCGGACATCCACTGTGCCAAAAAATCATATGGGGGTGCATCCAGAAAAGTGGGTACAGTGTGAATTTGTTTCCAACAGTGGGTGCGGCATGCATGATTTGAGGCGCTTCGAGAAAAGTGGGTACAGCATGCATGTAGCTGGAAATCCTAGGCAGCAAGTTGGGACAACAGCGTTGTTGATGCAGCGTGCGGGCTTCCATGCTGGTTGCTGAAGTCTGCTGTCCCCTCAGTCTGTTGCTCTAGAGTCTAAGTCTGGAAGCTCTGGGTTTGGTACTCAGAAACGCGCACGCCAGTGTTTGCGCCAGAAAGCAGCTGAAAACTGAAAGTGACTGACTAAGAATGAAGAATGAGCAACAATGGGAGACCCCTCCAAGTTCTAGCCCCCCCCCACTAGTGTAGAACTTGTTACTCAGCTAACCAGCCAATCAGAAAATAGTCCTAGACCTATTTTCTGGCAGGAAGGGTTTTCTCGGTGAGCCCTACCAGACGCCTGACGGTCCAAAACCCGGCCGTTGTCCGTTTTGCCTGAATAGTGGACCATACCATAATATCGACACTGCAAACGCAGTCGTGCGGTCAGAATCGGCTAGAAAAATAGCAGCAAAGAGTTATGGCTGCCCGAGCCCAGGCAGTGCCTATAACAGTCAGTGATGCCAAACAGGGCCACACAGCATGAGACATGGACCCTAGGCACAACATGATGTTGCAGACGCAACGCCACGACCAGAGACAGGGCTGGGTGCATGCAGACAGCATCTACAGTGTCAGTGACCGTCGGCGGCCCCACCGCCGAGGAGGTCTGCCGATGGAGCTGAGCACGTCGCCGGAGGGAGGAGGCTCCAGCGAATGGTGAGTGGGCCTTAGCGTGCGTCGGCTCCACCGAGCGACACTCCAGCAGCGTCGAGTCTCGCCGTCAGTCATCTACACGCTGATGTACACAAGTCGGGAGGACACAACACAGTACAATGAGAGATGCAGAAAAACCAACACTCCCCCATGACTCACATGCGTTGTGCACATGTGCAGGCAGAGACAAAGTCAATGACAAGACTCCCGCAGGCCACGCAGAAATGCAGGCAGGGACAAAGAGAGCCGCTCATGGACGCACACCGACCGAACTCATAGCCTTCTTGAGTGAGTCGTGCTTTAGTGCCTTGGTCAAGAAGTCAGCCAACTATCGTGTTGTCTTAACCCACAAGATGTTGATGTTTTCGTCAAGCAACAACGAACGCACATAGTGATACTCAACGTTGATGTGCTTTGTGCGTTTGTGATGCACGCCGTCATTGTCGACGATGGCCGTGGCACTCTCATTGTCACAATGCAACGTGATGGATGCGACAGACTGACGCAGCTCGGACAACAGACGATGCAACCACACACTCTCACACGCGCTTGAGCCAAGAGCAACGTACTCGGCCTCAGCAGTGCCGCATGCAATGCACCCTTGTTTGCCACTACGTCAGGCTACAACTGTGCCGCCAATCAGAAAGATCCAGCCTGTGCAACTCTTACCGTCCGGACTACCGGCCCAGTCACTGTCGGTGTAGCCTACCGCGACAACAGACGGCAAGCAGCGGAACATGAGACCTCGCCGAGGAGTTGAGACGACTTAACGCAGTACTCGGATCGCTGCCTCGTAGTGGAGGTGACGCGGCTCCTGAGAAAACTGGGCTAGGAGGTTGACGGTGAACGCGATGTCTGGGCGCGTCGTCATCACCAGGAATATTAGTGACCAGATGACTCGCAGGTACGTGGTCACGTCAACTAGCTCCCCCATAACAGCTGGGTCAGGACTCTTCACCTTCATCTGGCCATCAGGTGACATGGGTGAAGATGCGCTCGGTACGAGTGACAGGTACTCCGCAAAGCGGGTGTACAGAGTCTGCACATAGGCGGCCTAGTGGATGTGCACGATGCCCGAGGAGCGATCATGCTCGAGCTCCATGCCTAGGAAGACTCTGGCAGATCCGAGATCCTTCATCTGGTAGGCTGCGTGCAGCAAGTGCTTGACACGCTGGATGGCAACCGTGTCTGGCGACGCAATGAGGAGATCGTCAACGTAAACCAGAATAGCATCGAAATTCTGGACTCGCGGACCCACAAACAATGTAGGATCAGCGGTACTGCGCTGGAGCCCGCCGCGAAGGAGCATGCTGCTGATCTCCTGGTTCCAGCACCGAGGCGACTGCTTCAGGCCATAGAGGGCCTTCTGCAGCCGCCAGACTCTCCCAGTGCCATCGTCAAAGTCTGGGGCCTGCACCATGTAGAGCTCCTCACCCTCTATTGAGTCATGGAGAGAGTCGTTGCTCACATCCATCTGATGTAGCTCCCACCCATGCTGGGCGACCAGGCTGAAGAGCGCTCGGCTAGTGGAGAACCGGCCAACTGGGGCAAAGATCTGGTCGTAATGGACCCTAGGAATCTGGGCAAACCCCTTGGTTGTAAGGCGGACCTTGTACTTTTCCAAGGACCCATCGGGCTTCCACTTGCGTCAAAAGACCCACTTGGCACCGATGGCCGTCCGACCTGGGGGAATGTCGACGAGGTTGTACACGTGGTGCTGTCGGATGACAGCGAGCTCATCGGCGCAGGCATCGTCCAAGTGTGTGGCCTCAGGAGAGGCTCGAGCCTCGCGCAGGGTGGCTGGGTCCTCCGGGTGTGCTATGGAGCGGACTGAGAGAGCACGTGCATCTCGAGCCCTAGGTGGGATGCGCATGAGTGCAGCCACGACAGCGTGCCGATACTTGTGATGAAGCATGGCGTAGCCCAGTGTGGAGCTCGGATGAAGGTCTACAATGATGGGCGAGGTGGTCAAGCCGAGGACCTTGGTGCCAAGATCCCCACTCACAACCGTGGGAGTGGAGTAGACACATGGAGGCACGGGGGGTCGAGGCACCACAAAGCGCAGTGCAAGGGTCTATGGGCTCACCGACGGCCTGGGTCGGAGGCTGCCGCCTGGGCCACGTGTGTAGCGTGGCAGGGCAGGCAATGGCACTGAGTCCGATGGGCCAACGGAGGCGGACGGGGTTGTTGGCCCGGAGGGGCCAACGGATGCAACCAAGGCTGCTGGCCTAGAGGAACCAGCAGGTGCAACTGGGACTGTTGGCCTAGATGGGCCACTGGACGCGACTAGGGCTGCTGGCCCAGAGTGGCCAGTGGACGCGACTGGGGCTGCCGGCCTGGAGGGACCAGTGGACGCGACTGTTGCTGCTGCCCCGGAGGGGCCAGTGGACGCGACTGGGGCTGCCGACTCAGAGGGGCCAGTGGACGCGACTAGGGCTGTCGGCCCGAAGGGGCAAGTGGACGCGACTGCGACTTCCAGCCCGGAGTGACCAGTGGACGCGACTGGGGCTGCCGGCTCGGAGGGGCCCGTGGACGCGAATGGGGCTGCCGGCCCGGAGGGGCCAGTGGACGCGACTGCGACTTCCAGCCCGGAGTGACCAGTGGACGCGACTGGGGCTGCCGGCTCGGAGGGGCCCGTGGACGCGAATGGGGCTGCCGGCCCGGAGGGGCCAGTGGACGCGAAACAGGACCAGGGGCCAGTGTGCTAACACACCAGGTTTGTTTCACATCCCATGACTATGTCATGGGATGTGAAACAAACCTGGTGTGTTAGCACGCTGGCTTTAATCCTTGTGGATTGACATCGTGCTACCTGTACACACTGTGTGCTGGATACATCAGTACCTTTCAGAGGTTGTGTGCATCATTAGTCATGGTCGATGCAAACATTGGTTCGTGGTTGAATGTGTCAACGATGATATCCTTGAATAGGTCCACAATGGCGAAACCATTGACACCCTATCACTCGGTGATTGATGGATACAAATCGTAGTACCCGATTGGTACTGACGATAGAAATGTATGAGCGTATCGACAACCCTCTCCAAAGGACAATGATAATTGTCAATGGGTGTTGTAAATGCGCAAGAGATGGACCAAGACTCTTCCATGGGTCCTCAATGATTTGAGACGCTACAGGGCGGTGGTCGAAGATTGCAAGATTCACTCCTGGCGTATGACGAGATTGACCGAATGTAAAAAATGAACAATATTTGAAGGTGGAACCTTCACTATATTATCACTCAATGAGTGAACATGTCATGGACATTGATAGACAAAAGTGTGGGAACCGATGTCGGTGATATGAGTTCACCCAAAGTTCTGTAAGAACTCCATTTCGAAGAAAACGAGCGACACTCCTTTTCAACTAATGGATTCCCAAAGTACTATGACGATCTCAAAGTTTTCTACAAACAAACTATGACATAGTTGGGGTCACAAAAGGTCTAGCTTTTGTGTCGAAAGGTCATGACCACGGAAAGAACCAATAAGCCGATAGCTTTATGCTAACAGTTTGTTAGCGTCCACATCTTGGTAGTCCAACCGACCACATTACGAGTCATAATCAACATTGAGACAAAATAACGACCAATGTGTCGTAACCAAATGTTGATGTGAAAGGACTCTTCAAGATGGGTCTTGAGAAATGATATTTCTTGTCAGATTCTTCCGATGTTTTAAGAAATGCTTCAAAGTTGATGGCATCGTGACACGGTACACTAGTCATGTAGTCATGCTCTGCAAACATCATGCAAATAGATTCTGATAATGCCAATTGTATGGTATAGCACCGCCTGTGTATTATCAATGTGCAAAATAAATATATCTATTTTTTGGAACAAAACCAATCTCCAAGAGAGATCATAATGAATACAGTGTAGTCGAACCATGGTTCACTAACCTGGAAGGTCATGGTGATGTGACTTAAGTCCCCTGAATTTGGGGATGCTTTAATTGATGTACATTGCCAAATGCAAGTACACTATGGTTTTGGATGTTGCTGTGGTGAAATCCAGGATTGTGGCGGTTTGTCAGATGTCTTTGATGAGGGTGATACCCTCTCTAAGTGTCTCAAATAAGACATTAGGCACTTTGACTCTATTGAGTAAAAGTACCGAATGTACACAATAGAAGATATTAAAGCAATGCGGATTATTGCAAATTGGAAAACACAAGCCATTGACGGATTCTTGAATGGAATCCTTGGATGTGATTACATAATCGCAAAATGATTTCGGAATGAGTTGCTCCAGAATCACCGGACGTGATTCGGAAGTGTTCCATCACAATCACATGGAATTCACACCCATAAGGTGATCTTCCAACTTGTACCGCAATGATTGCGATCATGGTACAAGCGTTTAGTGAATACCATGTGGACAAACACTTTGTTTGTGGATAGAATCCATGGTCAATGAGATCGGTTATCTCAACTAACCTAGTTCAAAAGTTGTATGCTTTTGACAAGGACGTGCGGGACAGCATACCGTACCCATTTCAGGCAAAAATGAGGGGATTATGGTTGAGACCATGATCATCTTGGTCGGAGCATTGGCGTGTCCAATTATGGACTTGACGGCAATTGTGCATGCCTAACGACCAATGCCGCCTTCTTCAAAGATGAGTGCAATATTTGAATGGAAAAATAAATGTGCTCAGCAACCATGTCTTAGGATTTTGGTGCCTCCCAACCCTAGGATAAAGCTACCATGCAAGTTGCATGGGCTTGGTGTAGCTTGGTTATGTTTAGCCAACCAATCCATGGGTGCTGAAAGAGGTCTAGTAGGCCTACGCGTGGTCATGAACACGTGGTTACAAAACAAGAGGACTGATGTCTGGATCTTGGATTTGCACATGTTGACAATGTTGCGGGAGATAGCACCTTGGCAACAACCCCTTGGAAGACATCATGTCCAAACGACATGGGAAGTGTTGTGTGGACCTGAACAAATTTGCACGAACACCCGGTTAATTGGTCGGAGGAATGCTCCTTACAAAGGAGGAGGAGGCGTCACCACAACAGCTTGCTGAACACGTACCTCACGGAATGTGGAACAACGTTTCTTCCATAGCCTCTTCCAAACTGGCAATTCGACATTGACAATGTACGTCCCAAATAGCATCGACTATGCTGAAGACACACACGTGTCATGAATATTCTGCAAGTGAACGCCAACACGTGTGTTTAAACGTATAGGGGTTGTACGTGCCTCGTCTTAGCAATAGCCAAGGGATTGCATGGTCAACACTGGATGTTGCATGTAGATGATCACAATCATGAAAAACCACACACGTATGTGGTTGATTGTGTGTGAACGTGATGCAACATAGTTGCGGATGACATGAGTTCACTGTCAGCCGACCTGAGAAGAACGGACTAGAAAACAGGGCCGACACAATAGCACCTGCCATCCGCTCCTAGCATTTCAGCTAGGAGAAGATATCACCCTCAGGATCACAGTTCCACACTGAGCAGTTTCTAGGCAATCACTTGCTAGCAACTGTGTCCACTTAACGCTTGGTCACTTTCGCGCGAGGTGCTAATCAGAGACTAACTCCTGGGGCTTAGACCAACCAGTTTCTTCTTTATACTGTTCCTTAGTTGGACGGCTCTATGAGGAGCATCTAAGGCCTCCGGTGTCAGCGTCATACTGTGGAGTTTGTTTTCTTTGCCGCGTGCCACGTCGCGGCATTGCTAGTGCTTCATCTCTGCTCTGCTGCTGCTCCTCTAGTGCAGGCTGTCGTGAAGTTAAATCTTCCTCTAGTGAAGAGCCACTGGCCTCCGAGCTAGTCTCAGAGGCCTCGGACGTCTCCGACTCCGTGTCGAAACACGTCGTTGCGTCAGCCTGCGTAGCCGCTCTCCCTACCACACCACTCTTCTCTGTGGCCTGCCGTACTGGCACCACTTACCAGTTTTCAGGAGCTTGATCCCCTGACTCCAGTAGCACCAACCACTCTCCCTATTTTGGAGCTTGCGTGGGATAAATCGACTCTCCCTTGCCTAGTGTCCTCTCATCGAAAGTCATGTCCCGGCTAGTGATAAGCCTTCTTGCTGTCAGATCCCACAGACGGTAGGTCTTGTGGGCTGTCTTGTAGCCCACCATCACACACTTTCGCGCTCTTGCATCCAGCTTCCCGCCACCCTCTCACACCTGGACCTTTGCCCATGCGTTGCAGCCAAAAACTTGCAGTTGTGAGGCGTCCGGCTTCTTCCCTGACCACACCTCTTGTGGCGTCATCTGCTGCTTGCCCTTTTTCTTGCCACGCCTTCCCAGAGCAGCCGCAGGAGTCAGGTTGATAAGGTAGCATGTCGTTCTTGCAGCTTCTGCCCAGAAGCGTGGTGGGAGTTTTGCATCAAAGAGCATGCTATGCACCATGCCGAGGATGGTCTGGTTCATTCGCTCGGCCACACCATTGCTTTGCGGTGTGTAGGGCGTTGTAGGCTGGTGGTTGATCCCGTGTTGCCGCAACCAGCCCTTGCATGCTTCATACTCTCCGCCGTTGTCGCTTCACAGTGCCTTGACCTTCTTTCCAGTTTGCTGCTCCACCATGGCGACAAACTCCAGCAACTTCTCTCTGACCTCTCCTTTGGTTTTGAGGAAGTAGATCCACACCTTGCGGCTTTGGTCGTCGATGAAGGTCAGGAAGAAATTACTGCCACCGTTTGACGCCGTGCGAAAGGGTCCGCACACGTCGGTGTGAATCAGGTCAAGGGCTGCTTCTGTGCGGCAACCGTTGCGCTCAAAGTACTTTCGCTTGGTCGTGCCTTGGAGGCAAGGTTCACACAGGTTGCCACACCCAGTCGCATCCTTCTTGCACCCCTCCATGCCACGGACCAGCTGTTGTTATCGCATGACTTGTAGCGTGCTGTTTGTAATGTGCCCAAAGCGTCTATGCCACAGCCCAGCATCTTTGTCCTTTGCGGCAGGGGGTACCTTTTGAGTAACCGTTGGTATGTTCTCCTGCGTTGGTGCCGAGATCATTGCCTCTGCCACACCTGCATAACCCTTGTCTTTTGAGCTCTCTGTCGTGATTGTCTGCAGCACGTAGAGCCCATCGACTCGTAGAACCTGAGCAACGAGGTCTTTGTTGGCGTAGAGGACCTTGATGTCCTCGTTCTTGATGATGATCGCCTTCTTCTGCGTGAACACCACCGTCATGTCGTTGTCCGTGATTTTTGACACGGACAGGAGGTTTGCCACAAACGAGGGCATGTAGACCACGTCACGAAGCCGCAAATCCTTCTCCTCACCGTTCAGGCTGATGCTCACCAGCTTGTCTCCCATACCCTTTGCGTTCACAATGCTGCCGTTTGCGCATCTGAACCGCTGCTCAGTGGGGTCGATGGATACAAATCCAGCCTGGTCATTGCTAGAGTGATGGTCGGTGCCGGAGTCCAGCCCGAAGGCTCCTGGCCTGAGCAGAGCCGCTCCCTTTGCTGGAGGTGTGCTGTGAGCCATCATGTTGGTGGCCTCTTTGCCACCCTTTTTGCTGCCTTTGTTCCCCCTGCTCCTGCCGTTTTCCTTCTTTGGTGATCTGCACTCTCTTGCCCAGTGTCCAGGTTTGCCACAATTGTGGCAGTTGCCCTGTCGCTTGGGTGCCTTGCCGCCATTGTTGCCTCCGCCGCCACCGCTTCTGCTGCTGCCGTTCTGACCAGAGGCCGACCCTTTGCTCCAGCGGCCGTTGTAGCGTGTGGCATAGGCTGAGAAGTTAGCCTCACTGCCGCTGCGACATGTGGCCTCGTTTCGCACGTACTCGGACACTGTCGTATACGTCAGGTCGTTCTCCTTCCAACCACCCATGACGGTGATCATTGGACTCCAGCTCTCCGGTAGCGCCATGAGGAGGATCATGGCCTGCATCTTTTCATCAAGGTCCCAGTTCATTTGGCGAGCCTCGCCAAGGAGTCCTTCAAACTCCTGTAAGAAGTAAGCGATAGACTTCCCCTCATTCACCCGCATGCTGATCAGCCGTTGTAGGATGAATAATCTGTTCGCGAGGGAGGTGGATTGGTGCACACGTTTGAGCTTGTCGAAAGCATCCGAAGCTAGTGTGAACCCCGCAATGATGGGAACATACTTTCTGGCTATTGCGTTGCTGAGGAATGACATGACAATATCATTTCGATCCATCCATGCCTCATGCTCGGGTGTGCCCTCCCCGGGAACCTGCTCCTCTCCCTTCAGTAGCTTGATGAAGCCGCGCACTTTCATCGCCAGCTCGAACTGCCATCTCCAAAGGGGGAAGTCAACCCCTTCGAAAATGGGGATTCCTCCAAAGGGTCCAAGACCTTGTGGCAGTGATGTAGCACTCACAGTTGCTCCAGTGGTCTACCCTGTGGTAGCCACTGATGAGTTTGAGGACTGTCCTACGGCAGCCTCCACTCCTCCTGATGGGTCAACCATTTTTGTTACCCTTATCCACTTCCCGCTTCTCTGCTGCATCGAGGCCGATGTAGGCTGATGTTAGCTGATGTCTGCTACCAGTTTTAGGATGCAGATCCATTGCTTTCCCCTCCGGCCGATGTTCACCTGCAGACAGAGACGATGTCTACACCAACACACCCAGGGTCTTGCCTCCAAGGGCAGAGTTTGTCCTGGTTGGGACACAAGGGTCGTGCCTCCAATGGCAGAGCTTGTCCTTGGTCCCTGTGTGCTAAGTGTAGACCCAGCCGTTGGAGCTAATGAGGCTGATGGAGCTGATGGAGCCGGTGTGCGCACCTGGAGAGAGCGTACCAGAGTTGAGCAAAGCGTGCCTTAGAACTGGTCAGTGTGGGCCCATAACCTTTTGTCAACCGGCTTGAGGCAAACGGACTAGAAAACAGGGCCGACACAATAGCACCTGCTGTCCGCTCCTAGCATTTCAGCTAGGAGAAGATATCACCCTCAGGATCACAGTTCCACACTGAGCAGTTCCTAGGCATTCACTTGCTAGCAACTGTGGCCACTTAACACTTGGTCACTTCGCACGAGGTGCTAGTCAGAGACTAACTCTTGAGGCTTAGACCAACCAGTGTCTTCTTTATACTATACCTTAGTTGGACGGCACTGTGAGGAGCATCTAAGGCCACATTGTATATTTAGAATGAGGAATGAGCCTGGTACATATAGTCCTAGGCCTGGCACCTAAGGTGTGTGGGTAGTGGTACTTTTGGGGGTGGCCACTCCTCGCCACCTCACTAGCTCGCCAATTGGCGCATCCACTGACCGCCAAGTGGCACATCCTCCTCGTGCATGAAGAAATGTCTAGGAAACTTCCTCTGTGCAGGAAGGTCAAAAAACCTTCCTGCTCTCACCAAGGCTCAAATGCAGGAACTGTTGTCCCTAAGTCCAACGTGCTATCCAGTGCGCTACACTGCTGGTGTCTTGCTTGGGCTTGCACCACGAACCAGGTATGGGGGACTTACTCCAATGGAGCAGTGCATGCCCAACCTGTCCGCTAAGCTATAGCAGTGGCCAAAGGGGCATAAACAACATTCACAACTGTACCCTTATGCGTACTTTTTGTTACAGTGTTTGCATCTTGATGTGTGCAATGATCAAAACCTCCATGAGCAAGGATGAACCAGGACGGTTCGGAGCAAAGGGAGGGGAATGTAGCGTGCGGACCATCTTTAGGATAAAAAATGGTCTTAAAATGTGTACGGCATGTTTTGGGGTCGCGAGATTGGAGTGCCGAGACGTCCTTGTTTGTAAAACAATATACGGACTAGAGTCTAGGTCGACTCTAGTCCGGGAAATACCTTTAGAGTGGATTTGGGGCGAGAGGAGTGTCGTGATGGAGATTCCATCGCGTCACTCCTCCTCCACCCCTTGAGCGCCGCTAGGGCCCTGTTTCCATGTGGTTGTGCCACGTGGAAGTAGTAGGCTATGATGCATGTTTCGACATCCGTGCCCTATGACGACCGTGTTCGTTTTGCCGTGACGTGTATCAGCCAAAATGGCTGAGGCGGCCAGTCACTTGGCCTCCTGGGACTGACTATTCCAAAGACTTAGGTTTTGGTTATATGGTTAGTCGCAAAACAGCCCATGGCTGTCACGGTATGATGCATACCGCAGTTTTTTAAAGCTTCATTGAGAACTATATTGCTCCTAGAAAACTCGGTTTTCACTACAACAGTTTCAAATGAGACATCCATGGGATACCATAGTTTTTGCATCTAGTAGTTTCATTCTGGGAATGACCGCAACAAGTGACCGTATTAACGGTGTTGATTATAATTCTAAAATGAAGGGATGCAACATATGGCAACCTTAAGCCATCATTCATATCAAGGTGGGAGAAAGTTATAGTCACTGAAAACGTCCAATCTGGTGAAGATTGATGTCATCAATATACATAACCAACGACTCTGCTATGCTTACAAGGAGTTGTGTTAGATTTTGTAAAACTTCTACTAACTTCAATAGCATCATAAACAGGGAGGGGTGTTTAAAACACATTTGATTACCTGGGATGTTTCAAGGGAGCACGAGCAGACTCTGAAGCTCTTCTCCAATTGGAAAAATCTGAGGCGACCAATCGCCCATGTATACGGCTCACAATGACGCAGACAATATTTCGAGAGACTGCATAGTTTTACAAGGGGTGTGAGGGTGACCAACCAGCTTGTCTGCTACGAGCACAACCCAGGGGTTCTCAAGGCCTGAAAATGGTACCGATAGCATTGGAGGGGGATATTTCTTGCAAATTTACCATAAATGATATGATTTGGAAGCTAGGATTAAGTACCAAACCAGGGGTTGTTACAGGAGAATGCAATGTCAAAGGACTTCAGACCCAAGAACTTTGTGAACTACTTTGACAACAGAGTAGAGAGCTGTACGTGGCAAAAGTTTACATTTATTGCCTAACAAGCAACCACACAGTCATCCTTGGATGAGATTTTACGTATCAGCACAATCCCCAAATCGACAGGACTTGTGGATTGTTCTACAACACCATTAATGATAGAAACTGAACATTAAATTCAAGAAGTCCACGACGTAGTGGCATTTATGGGAAGCACCAAATTTGGAAGCAACACAGGGAATTACAACATCATATGTACAAAAAAATGGCAGTGATGTCTGTATGTGTGGCAAAGGTACTCGTAACAAAGTTCTCACGTGTTGTTATTCAATAAAACCTGAAAAATATGTAAAAATAATCTCATGGGTCTCAACATTGGCAGAGTTTGCAGCCATACCAACAGGAGCTTGCACTGCTGTTAAAGGAGTTTGAAAGAGTGTTTCTCGACAATCTACCCTGAGAGAATCCTCTGCAAAGAAGCACATACCACCACATCAACCAAAAACTGAAAAGTATTGATGCCATGCTTGAGTAGGGTTTCATTCCCCCATCCACGTCATTGTATACAGGCCTGGTGCTTCTTGTTTGATAGAATACTACCGTCTTATGATTTTGAAATTTAAAATGATTTTCAGGTTGTTGTCTTGCTTTGACCTGGGGATGAATTAATTCCTTGTATCCTAGTTAGGGAAAATAATTTACTCTCGTTGTCTATCTTTTGTTTTTCCATTCTCAGTTCACCCCCCTCGCCTCACGTTTTCAAGTCTCGACGACCAGCCGACACCGGAAACGTGCGATCGAGTGACAGCCAGAGGTCACGAGATTGTACTTTTGTCTTTCCTCCCAATGTCAGGATTGAACGGTGACAGGGGAATTAGTTAACCATACTCGTTTTAGGGAACACATTATTCACTTTGTAGCCGAATAAAAGAATCCATTTAAGATCATTATTTAATATCCAAACTAAAAATTGGTTGGGTATTGTAGATGTGCATGGATTGCTATGCATTTTATGACATCACCGCAGAGAAGAGGTTCTCACTTCTGCGACCGTACATGATTCTTTGCAAACTCTGAGTGAAAGCTTTCACTGAAATCAAACTGCACTCACTTATCCATAGATCCTTGTGTAAGAAAAGGGCATCCCAAAGAAGGCACTGTACACCTGGTATAACAATTTGATTTCACAGTTATACTCTCTGGGCTAACGGATATTCGTACACTATATATAGTGAAAATAGAAAGTAGTTTTCTTGATTTGACCTCAACAGTTATGTTCTTTGTGTAACTGAACAATACACAAGGGAATAGCTACTCGCCAAAGGAGAGCAGAGGAAACCTTCAAATGTCCTGTACAAAAAAGGAAAACTATACGGAAGATTCTTGAAGTTGTTAGGAATGCTGTCCTGGCGTGCCCTGAACTGCCTGAGTGTGGACGGCTTCTTAGTGCAAAGAGACTTCCAAGGGAGGTGTGTGCTTTGGGTCGCCACAACACCAAGTGTAGAATTCTGGCAGAACACAGGTTACGGAAACTGAGAAAGGCTGCGAATCATTAATGGTTAGATATTTTGGTGAGATTACATCAGATTCTTATAGCCTGTGATCTAAGCTTTCCAACGCATCCAAGCACGCCCAAAACGGAGCAGTAGAGCCCCTGCTACGGTCGTCGAAGTAACCCTTGGTGGAGCCGCCCACCATGCATTGCACGCTAGGCAACGGGAGGCGCTTCGATGATGACCCGTCGGAGCGCCTTTCCTCGCCCAGAAGTCAAGGAGAAGTTCATCCTGGTCAAGGAGGTCCCCCTGGTCACTTCTTTCATGCCCCTGGTGCATTTGGAGCTCGTTGGAGACGAACTCGGACCACCGCGGTGGAATAATCCCGTCACCAATGACGGAGACCCAGATTCCACCCGCCGACCACCCGAACTTCGGATGGGGCTAACTTTCTGAATTCTCAACCAAATCGAGCAACTGAAAGCTCGAAACCGCATGGCGAAATCCAAGAAGTCCAGATCCACAATCAGATCAGAAATAAAACCATATCTAGTGGTCGAACCAGGAAAACGGCAAACGGCATCAATGGCAGGGGCACTTTTTAACAGAAGTGTGGTATTGGTTGCTGTTCAATTGAGTTCTTAGGTCATATTATTGTAGAAAACGTGTCACGATGGATTAAAAAAGACGTAGCGATTTTCATTGCTTGGCCAATGCTAAAAATTCTTCAGGGTGTCCAACTGTTATTAGGGTTTTGCAACTACTACCGCACATGTTTGCAAGATCATTCTATACTGCAAGTTCCAAAAGTCATGGAGAGGAAATGGAGTGACAGAAAGCAAAAAGCATTTATTTCCTTGACAAATGCTGCGAAGTGGGCATCAGCCTTATCATTGGTAGATCCAACAGAGGACTACATTATAGCCACCAACATGTCTGATTGAGCAGACGACACCGTTCTCCTCCAAGACACCGATTTTGGAGAGTTGTGGCTCATGTATACTTCTACTCTTCATATATTCAATTTAGAACATTCTTCTTGATGATTTCTCTCAATGATTTTCCCATTGATTTTAAAGCTATACCCTGGGTAATTACTTTTGACTACTTGGTCACCAAAAATTCATGACTCATACCAAGCCCTTGGTCCAGTGTTCTCATCGAAACTCACCTACCAAAAAAATGCTTGCATGCCATTGTTGCGGGTGAGAGGCATCAGTCTGACGCAGATCGCTACATTAGGCAAGCTGTATTGGGCTGAATTGCTCTGGAAAACACCTATTGTGGTGTTCAATAACAATCTTCATTAGGTTTAACAAGTGGTTCGTTCAACGAACCCCAAAATACCACCTCAATAACGTTTTCATGAAAAGAAAACATGCTTGAATATAGACACACGCTAAATTCTAAAAATTGAACGACTAAGTATCAAGAGAAATACGATGCATGTCACACTAATTATGCGGACCAAAGCTGAACAACGTCATGTATGAGAAAAGAAGGTTGGCGGATGTGCACGTGTTCAAGACATGGCAGTGTTATCTTGAATTTCATTGATTTATCATCCACACTAACCACTACATGTTGAAATATTAAAATACAAGACCAAGTATGAGCCATCGCCAGGCTTGACGAATGGGGTTTCTCGATTCCAACTTTGACTACAACATTGAGTGGCGCTTTGAAACACAAATCCGACAGATGCTCAAAGTCGACAATTTATTTTGATGGCACAGACAAGCGTATTGTAAATCGAGGGATCTTTCCTACATGGTTACAACCAATTGAAAGGGTATGACGAAGTAAAATTATTTACAAAACTCTGTGTAGGCGATGTCGATTTAGTCACCAAGCTATTCTACCACAAGCTGAAGAAATCAAAGGGACTACTGGGGGAGTGCCATAAGAATGGTCCACGTAGACACTTAGGAGATGAAAAAGTGCACCAAAAAATCTTGAAATACGACTGGTGTGACAGGATGCTAACAGAAACCAAAAAACGACTACAAGTTTTCTGACGTGTGTCAAAGCCATTACCTAACACAAACCAAATCCATGATTGCTTCAACTTTTTGGGATGCAGAAGGAGCCATGGTTCATGCAATCCTCGTGGTGACTAGTCGCTTCCCCAAGTTGTCCTATCAAACCATGTAGAGGGAACATTGTGAATCTTCCTAAATAATTTATTCGACTAAAAAAATCCCCTCCTCTACCACTTGCAGCTAGGATAAGAGACTTGCTACGAAATCACGGCAAAAACTCATGACTTGCTACAACAGTCGGATCAAGTAATCCACGGGGTTTCATACTCAAATAGACAAGCAACCGAGTGGACCAATCCAATGCTTTAACAAATGCTCCAAAGTCTATGCAAGCCACATGGAAGTATTAGGGCGGCCAAGCTACCGACCAACGAGCTCGTCTACAGCTACTCCACCTCCAAGACTATGGAAGAAATACCTTTCGATGTGGTTTACGGACAACTACCCGTAACTCTAACCGGTTCAAAGAGTCCAAGCAATGTACTCGTCTTCAATACCTAATGACAAAACTGTTGCAACACGTGGGGTGAGACACGCTAGATTCTTGCAAAGACACAAGCAAAGACAAGCATCAAAGAAACACCAAATCCAAGGTTTGTGACCATGTCCGACTCTTCTTGGAAAGTTTCAAGCTGCAAGGTCATGGCTGTGTGAACACAAACCAAGTGGACAGTCATGTTATCCATCAAAGAAACACGGACACATGTTGATGCCAGGCTTCACTTTCCCAACATCACATAAATCCACCTGATCTTCCATGTCATGCAACTCGAGATCTACAGGGATCATATCAAACACTACTATCCCGTGGCCGTCACCCCACAACATCATGTACAAGAAGACAGAGATACAACTACAAAGTTGAATTCATCTTTGCTAACCTATGAAATGGAAAATCAGTAGAGTTTCTCATCAAGTGGAAGGGCTACAATGTGTCGCATAACTGTTTGGAATCCTACGACAACGTGAGAGATGCCGATCATGTGATTGACACATACTCTAGCCAGCCCTGACATATGTCAGTATGCGTTGGGATGTTGCGGCAAAAGGGTGGGGCGATGGAGGGGGAGCATTAAGTCCCATGCATACACGAGTCAAATTCCTTTGTAGATGGGCATATATGTCACTACATTCATGGCCCATTGCGTGATGACTTATGTGTTTCATGCCAATTGGACTGGGTATTTGTGTCAACTACAGATGTCTTGCACTCCTTCTAAGAAAATTCTAACAATTTTCACCACATTCAAGACTGGTGAACACAACTTTCAGAAACCGCATTGATTTAATTGTGTTGTCTGTTTGAGTTGTCAATAGTGGAAGATTGTTACAATGAAGCATGTCAAGTTACTTGAACCCCCAAAAATCTAATAGGGTTTCGAAAAATGGCTACTTAGGATGCATTCTGCCATGCATCGATTATCTCAAGCACTCAAAACCTCAGGTATTCCTCGTTCTCATCTTCACATACACAAAAAAACACATACACATCTGCATAAAAACACACAACCTCTCTCTCTCTCTCTCTCTCTCTCTCTCTCTCTCTCTCTCTCTCTCTCTCTATCTCTCTCTCTCNAACCAGAAGTGTGGGCCCATAACCCTTTGTCAATGCGCCGGATAGCAACGGTCTAGAAAACGGGTCCCGACATGGGAGGCCGCCAACCGCTCTTGGTATTGCAACCAAGATAACATATCACCCTCGAACGAGGGATCCACACTTTAGGTTCGTTTGGTTTGCAACCTCACGAAGTCCGCATGTTGGTCTTTAGTGTCTACCTTTGGTTGGACACTCTGTGAGGAGTCTCAAAGGCAAGAACTGTAAATGGATGCATGCAAGGTACAGGCTTTTATACTTGCAGAGCTTTGCTAAAGCTTCTGCTTGTAGTGGCTCCACTGGAGCCAACCTCAACCTACAATCCTACTTGGCGCGTCCTTAGACCGCCAAGTGTCATCCTCAAGCCAGGCTTTTAGTAAGCTTCATAGAAGCTTCCTGTCCAAGTTTTGGCCACAACAAAATGTGGCCGTCGCGGGGTTTGAACCCGCGATCTCTCGTTTGAGACTCCGGTGCCTATTCAACCATGCCAAAAAGGTATGGTTCCTATGATGAGCCACAGGGGACATACCCATTATGGGCAGTGCATTCCTGGCCCATCTCAGAACAGACCAAGGGGACGTACTCCACAGAGCAGTGCATGCCTTGTCTGTATGTGTAGCTAGCCAGCTAGGCAGTGGACAAGGTGCATACTATTTCAACAAATCTCTCCCTTGCACCTCTGTCCATCTGGCGCTTACTGGGCTCCATCAATGTCTTGGGGCTCACCCTTCCTCTGCCGCACTCCTCATGCCGAATCCACGAATGCCTGCATAGTGCAAGTCGCTCTCCAGCGGCTTGGTCATGCAGTCAGCAAGCATGCTCTTTGTTCCGTAGTGCTGCAAGTCCACCACGTTCTTCATGACCAGGTCACGTGAGTAGTGGTAACGTATGTCGATGTGCTTCGTTCGTCGGGAGATGATCTCGTCTTCAGCCATTGAGATGGCACTCATGTTGTCCACGTGTATGACCATGGCATCCTTCTGTGGTACTGTCATTTCGCCAAGGAGGCTGCGCAGCCACTGAGTCTCTTTGCACAACTCAGACAGAGCAACATACTCTGCCTCAGCCGTGGACACAGAAACACAATCATGCTTCCTGCTGGCCCATGAGATGGCAGCGCCATTCAAGATGCACATGTATCCAGAGGTGGATTTCCTGTCGTCAAGGTTTCCTCCCCAGTCAGCATCGGTGTAGCACTTCAGGCGAAGGGGTTCCGTTCCTTCTTGGCCTCCAAGGATGAGGCCCATGTGACGTGTCTTTTGCAGGTAGCGCAAGATGCACTTGACTGCCTGCCAATGTTGTGGCCCAGGGTTGGCCACGAATGTGCTCACTTGTCCCACAGCATAGCAGATGTCGGGACGAGTCCCTACCATGGCGTACATGATGCTACCCACGGCGGACTGGTAGGGGATGTCTTGCATCTCCCTTTGTTCTGCTTCGTTGCTTGGCGACATGGAGGCCTTCAGCTTTGTATCGGTCGTCATTGGGGTGCTGACAGGTTTGCAGTCTTCCATGTGGTAGCGCTTCAGTACCTCACCGATGTATTTGGTTTGGTTGAGTTCGATGGTGCCTGCTACTCGATTGCGGTGGATGGCGATCCCGAGGTAGTACTCGAGAGGACCCATGTCCTTCATCTTGAACCTTTTGCTGAGGTCAGACTTCTGCTCATCCAGCAGCTCGACTGAAGACGAGCAGATGATCAGATCATCCACGTACAGCGCAACCAGCATCAGCCCTCTCCCATCATCGCGCACGTACACGCTCGGATCACTCTGGCA
>SZWC01018187.1:22703-37703 GCA_023375785.1 Penium margaritaceum | reverse complement strand
ACCTAAGCCAGTGCTTTGCAGCTGTGTTGGCAGAAGCGGCGGCGGCAGCGGCAGCAGCGTCATTGGCGGCGGCGACAGCACCACGGCAGCATGGCCAAGCGCACACATTGCCGCACACAACGAAAAAGCAAGTCACCGGTGGAGGTCAACGACAACAGCCTGCTTTGGAGAGAAAACAGCCTGGTGCCCAGAGGGAGGGGGGGGATGATGTGCGGGGGGGATTNGGGGTAATGGGGGAGGTCCGTAGTGTTATCCCTCAGTACCTCCTCTTCTTCCTCCTCTGGTGTCAAATGCGACGGAATGACAATTTCCATCGCGACCTGCGACGTGCGCTTCCCTTAACGGCTCAACGTAGAGCGCTCCGGCGGCTCAATGCGGAACCTGCGTGAAACGCCCAGTCGGGTGTGCGTCCTCTCTGCAGTCCGCGTCCGACACGCAAGCCTACGGTAGGGTTGCACTGCAGCCTTGCAGACTTGAGACGCTTCAGGCCATGACCTCAAGCAAGCGGAGCATTAGCGTCGTGCCTGTGACCATCATCGTTTGAAGTTTATCGTTTTCCCTCTACTCCAGAAGCGCAGGCTGGCGTTGTCCGGCAGTCCCGGGCTCAACACGCCCTGGTGGGTACGTGAGTGATGTCATCTCAATGTGTCCGCCAACAGAGTCATGGACAGCCTGCAGATTGTATTTCAGGGGACTGGTGGCGTCCTCCGAAACTTAACAGCCCAATTTCTCATCAATGGACTGACTGGAGAGTGGACTTCCAACATGCCCCCCCCCATTCGAACGGGGGTACAATGAGATCTCCCCCATTCTGAAACATCAGTCTTCCTTCACCCTTGACTTTTTATCTTCATTTCCCATTTCCCATTCTAACCAAAGCCATCATGTCCGATGTAACATCCCTTACGTATGCAATGCTAAGGCCTAACGAAACATAAGATCACACAGATGAGGTGCGGAGCAGAAGATGTTTTGAGAATTTGGGACACTTGGATTATTTTTAGTTGAAAATATGCTTCGATGACACGTGTAGCGAATGGACGGGAAGTTTGGCCCACTGGGCCAAAACCGCGGTAGTTGAGGGTCTCCGACCCTCAATTCATCCCATCCGTTGCCCCACAGGCCAGGACCCACGTTTGAGCCACGTGGCACACCTCGCGCTACATTCCTCCCACACAGGATTGCACCCGCCATCGGTGTTGACAATGGGTGTCGAACCCCGCCGCTCTGATACCAAATGTAGCGAATGGACGGGAAGCTTAGCCCACTGGGCCAAAACCGCGGTAATTGAGGGTCTCCGACCCTCAACTCATCCCATCCGTCGCCCTACAGGCCAGGACCCACGTTCGGGCCACGTGGCACACCTCGCGCCACAACACGTGTCGGAAATATCTAGCACATGCATACAATAAGGGAAAATAGAATGAGTCGTACTTGGGTATTTGGGCGCTCGAGTCGAGTGGCACGTTGGATGTCGTGTCCTAAGAAGTCTCTTCGAGAAAATCCCCTGAGAAGGCAGAGAGTTTCGAGAGTATCGAAGTGCCGCTTTATAAAATTCCAACTGAAACAAGAAGTTCATCGAATAACATCGATGGAGTTTGCAACAATTCTATCAACCCTTCTACAGAAGAGTCAAACTTGTCTGAACCCTCAGTAGTGAAACACAAGGCTCCAATTGGTGGCCAAAACGCCGTCGGTTGATCGACACAAAAATGCTAAGATCAATGCATTGTGGGCCATAAATTTAAGGACATAAATAGCCATACACGAAGTCTATAACTCATGTACGTCAGTGATGTATTACTTTCAAACCCTTTAGTACTGACATCCTAGCACATGGCGAGACATAGGTCAATGCCGACCTAAACAGTCGTCGATCCAACAATCAACTTAAACCAAATTGGCCTAGCTGTTATACAAAATGATCTAAATCCGCCACTTGAACAGATGCTCCGAGACTTTTCCACGGTGGAAGTATCCCAAAAGATCTTCAGTTTTATACTTAGTACCCTTGTCAATCTTCATGGGAGATGGCAAGGGGTACGTCTCTGCCGAGGAAGTGCTTTTAGTCTGTTGATGTGGATCACTTGGTGGATATCCATGCTATCTAATAATGTGATTTTGACGGAGATGGTGTCTGCATCTCGAACGCAAATGGTCCTAACCACTTGGGCTTCAGTTTGGGACATTCGTGTCCTCACAACCAGAAGTTTGCACCACTGAGTAAGACATGATCATTGATGCTCTTTCTGATTCTTGTCAGCTGCTCGCTTCATAGCTTCACGTGTCTTCGCGAGTGGTTGGCAAGTCTTATCATACATGCTCTGGAAGCCTTGCCGTTGGATGTCGACTCCTGGTATGTTGCTCGGCATATCGGCAACGTGCTTCGACTTTGGACTACTGCAACTTCCTCTGGCGCTTCCTCCTTTGTTTCTTCCAATAACCACTACCTCCTCGTGGGTCACTCCCTCACATGCAAGTGTCTTCTTTTGCCATTAATGCTCACGTAGACTATGTCATTGCTCTTGTCCACTTGGAGATTGTGTTGACACAGAAAATCTTATTTAAGGACAATTTTCTAGTCTCTTATTGGGCAAGTTATCCCGACAGTTGAGTCAGGTAGATCTTTGATTTGTATTTAGAGTGGTTCGCGAAATTGGCGGATCGGCATTAATCCATCGATGACTTTTCCTTCGAACACTCCATTTTTAGCAAATCACCCTCCAGATATACACTCTTTTCCAGTGTGCATCGTATACCATGTACAGAGGTAACTTCAAAAAATACACATATCCCATGTACACCGTATGGCAACTTCCAACACATACACATACCCACATACAAAGAAAGGCCCCTTTCCAAAAACCACATTAGTTGACCAGCACCTCCCATACACTCACCACATACAAATCCCCTCCCCTCCACATTCACTTGCACATTTGAATCATAGCATTATACACTTGTGTACATTCAGCACCCATCTTCCCATGCATTCCCTCCATCCACTCACCATAGACACCCCCCCTTCACTTGCTCTCCCCCTCCAACATTCACTTACACATCTAGATCACAATGTTGTACTGACCATATAGACCCCTTCTCGCACCCCACATTCACTTGCACATGTTGATCACAACATTACACTAGTGTATACTTAGTACTCATCTCCACGTACACTCTCCCCATACACTCCACATTTCTCCCTCCGCCTTCCCCTACATAAACTTACACATATGAATTACAACATCATACACTAGCATACATTTAACACCCATCTCCATATGCACTCCCCTTACACACTAACCACATGCACCCCCTCCCCACATCTCCCTCCCAAGTTTACTTACACATCTAAATCATAACAGCATGTATTAGTGTAGATTTAGCACTCATCTCCTCATACACTCCCTCCATACACTCACCATATACAATCCCCCTCTCCCCCTCGTCCCTCCCTCCTCCCCCCTACACATTTACGTGCACATATAAATGACAGCAATATACACTAGTGTACATTGAGCACCCATATCCCCATATGCTCCCCCCATACACTCACCACATACAACCTCCTCCTCCTCCCCCTTCATTCACTTACACATCTGAATCACAACATTATACACTAGTGTATACACTTAGCATCCATCACCCCATACAATATCCCCATACACTCATCATGTAGAACCCCCTCCCGGTCCCCCACATTCACTTGCACATGTGAATCATAGCATTATATACTAGTGTAGACTTGGTACACATATCCACGTGCACTCCCCCCATAGAATCACCACGTACAACCCATCACTCCATCCTATTCATGTACACATGTTCATCATAGCATTATACACTAGTGTATATTTAGTACTCATGTCCCCATACACTGTCCCCATACACTCACCATATAGAACTCCTCCTCCAACATTCACTTACACATATGAAGCACAACATTATACACCGCCACATAGGTACACACCATGTCAAAAGCTTTGTGTGACCTTCATACATCATTGCAAATGACTATACATCCATATGACAGTGTACAAAATGACCCCTATTAACCCTACCTCAAACACTCCTAGTTCAATGTGCAAACCCATCTTTCGAACCATGTCATTGGTTACAACGTTGTGAGGAGCTCCTTTGTCCAGTAATGCCGGTATCATTGTACAACGTTTTCATCTCCTTGATTATACTCAAAGCAAAATTATCTGTTGTTTTTCCTCATACTCCTCGTCGGATCATGTTATCTTGGGAATCCTCATTTGCAATATTGCAAGCCGTTCATATAGGTGATCAGCCGTCACAAAATCTGCCAATTTGAGCGGAGGCTCGCATTAAGGCTTAATCGACCTAATTTCATGCACTCGAGTTCGAGTGCATCGGCCAAAAAAGCCGCGTCGGAAGTTTCTTTCCGACTTCGCCCTTAATTTCAGCGACGAGCCCTTTTTTGCCAAAATCAAGGGCGAAGTCCGATCGTTCTGACATCAGCTTCGCCGATGTCAGAACGGTGGTCGACGCTCGATCGCGAGGTCGCGATGGAGCGACGACCCCTTTTTTTGCGTCAGACATGCAAACCCCCTCGTACGATGTAGGGTTTTGTGTTTTGCGCGGCCTTCGCCCGCGCAAAACACAGAAAACCCTATATCGTATGAGGGGGTTTGCATGTCAGACGCAAAAAAAAGGGTTCGTTGCTCCATCGCGATCGAGAGAAAACGCCCTTTTCATTTTCTTCCCACCACGCAAATCCATGTTCAACCCCAAGTTTGAAGCCCAAACATCGAACAAACCCATCCCCAAATTACATTTGTGGGTTTAGGGTTTTATTTTTGCGCGGGCATCTGCTGGGCCCCGCGGTAGCGGGGCCCAGCAAATTCCCTTCCATCGCAGGGGGAGTCTCGGACCCCCCATCCAAACCTTCCCGCAAACCCCCCTTGAACAGTCAAAAACCCCTCGCTCAAGGGGTTTGTGACTGTTTGATGACTTTGCTGGCGAAGATCCGCCTACGACGTCGCAGAGCCGGGCGAAGTCCGATTTCGCCCCACGAAGTCGGACTTCCAGCCCAAAATCGTGCACTGATCTACGAGTGCACGATTTTGGGTAGATTAACTCTTCATCGAGCCTCGTCGTTTACTCTTGTCCTTTGCTATTTCTTGAGTCTTCATTTTTTGCTTTGAACACCTACTGCTGCCTCTTTTGGCAATAGACCAATATATGACCCGGCTTCTCGCATGTATGGCATGGCAATTGATTGTGCTGATTGATAGTGTCAACTTTGGTGAAGGATGACGTTTCCTATGAATCTGAGTTCCCTCCTTCACGATACGGATTACAACCCTAGGATCACCAACTATTTAATTCACGTTGTCAATGTAATTTGG
The DNA here is from genome assembly GCA_023375785.1 of Penium margaritaceum. Taxonomy (NCBI): domain Eukaryota; kingdom Viridiplantae; phylum Streptophyta; class Zygnematophyceae; order Desmidiales; family Peniaceae; genus Penium; species Penium margaritaceum. The sequence continues at coordinate 32,328 of SZWC01018187.1, read as the reverse complement.
CTATTGCAATTATTTGCAAAAGGTCAGCTTGGATACCAAATATTGCAGAGGCCTGCTGAATGTCACACTTAAGGTTGTTGTAGGAAAAATAGAGGTTGTTAGGGATGAAGTCACCATCGGTGATGAATTTTTGAGAATTTTGTATGTACCCTGTCACGCAGGAAAGCTTATGCAAGTGATGAAGCTTTCACGGTGCATTGAAATTTTTATTTATCTTTCCAAATTGGACAAGGATGGCGTGCATGAAATCCATCCCGTTTCTTGGTGTAGTCAAAGAGTTGTGCCAAGTCAAACTGATCTACTTGAGAGGTCACCAATAGTGACGTTAGAGCTATTGCATCAGCCATCAAAGGTCTCGTGCTTTCAATGGATGGTCTCTGGACTGAACCACCAACTCAAGATTGTGCTATGCAAAAGCGAGGCCACGATGTCGATTTTCTTCTTGTCATTGTTGACCCCAACTGTGATTTAGCACACATCAAAATGCTTGTTATATCTAAACCATCACTCCCTTGAAATTTTTAGGATAAATGGCTCCAGAAGCGTTCGGTGATGTTCGTATTGACTCAAATGTTGATTCATGATGACGTTCATTCTGAAGCTCCTCCATAGGTATGGTGAGTTGTTCAAGTAGCTTGTTGTTGAGGCTCTCCAGTTCCCACATCATTTGGTATAGGTCTTCATTAATGCAAGCCTATTCGTCGGTTCCTCCCATCACATGTTGTGTCATCCTAACACTTATTAATGAAGGCGAAGGGCTTGCCATGCCGAAAAGGGTCCATGACTAAATTTTCCTTCAGAGTCATCACTGTTGCACCATTTTCTTGGAAGCGAACAATCACCTGGTTCACCTAGAGAGATTTATGCGCCATGTGTTGCTGACCATCCATCACTGAATTCTTTCATAGTTACTACTACTTGTCAACATGTGTTCTCTCTCCTTTCACAGTCACCATCATGAGTTCTATGATCTTCTCGATGGCAAAGATGCATCAAAAACCTGTGCTAGGTTGTCCCCTTGAAGTGAATATGTCGATTGTCCCTGTAGTACCACTACACTCTAATACTAAGTGCTACGTCAAGGAGAACGCGAATGGTTCAGAGGATGAGGTATAGAGTAGAAGACGTTTTGAGGAATTGGAATACTTGGATTCTTTGTAATTCAGCGGAAGTGTACTTTCACTTCAAGTGTCAGAACTATCTAGCACATAAGTACAACAATCAAAACTAGAATGATGCATGCTTGTGATTTCTTACACTCAAGTTGACTTACGCGTTCAATTTTGTGTCGTGAGAGGCCATTTCAAGAATTCCATCCAAAATTCAAAGGGACTCTAGAACAATGAGGTTCTCTATGAAATTGTAGCATTGACGAGAAGTCGACCAAACTATATGAAGATATTGATACATTTTGTGATTTTTTTGACCACATTACAACATGGTGGAACTAGTTAAAACCTTCCAAAATGGATAACCGAGGTCGGAATTGATGGCCAACCTTCCCTTTGTCAATCAACGAAAAAATCCTAAGGTTGACGCGTGGTGGCCCACAAATGTAAGGACATAAATTCCGACATGCAACGTGTAAGGACTTGTGTTTTTCAACAACATAACATGAAAGTCCCAAAACTTTTTTTTCTTAACTTCATGGGCCACCACAAAAAGCCCCTAGTAGCACATGCCGATCAGCCGAGGGCATTTTGGAAATCTCTCCTGAACTCAAGTGTTTGGTTCTAAATGATTGTGATGTTTCTGTCAAAACAAACATCACGACCACATTGATATATTGTTACTATTAAGTCAACTTCTTGGCAATGCTAGACTTGAGCATAGAAATGCCTTGATATTCTTGAAACTTCCTCCCTTTCCATTATTTTTTTCTTGAAGCAACCAGTCACGCCATAGTGTTGCACGTGTCACTCTACTCGGGCGACTATTTCCCCAAGTGTGCCTCATTCTTTTTTTTACTCTTGTTTACATAATGTCAAAAAATGCAACACTTTTCATTGAATTATGCTTACTACTCATTCAAAATTACTCATGTGTCCAAATCTACTCAATTTTATTTTTCTTTACAACCTCTAGCTCTTCCCCATTTGCGTTATGCCCAGCAGAACACTTGGTGTCAAAGTGTAGAGGTGTTGAAATAGGAAAGAATTAATTTTCTCTTATGCATCAACCTTGTAGAAGTAATCCACAAATCTTTGCCATCCAAAAATTTGTGATGATGATGGTGAAAGAGCGAGGGTACCTTGCAACAAGCAACGGTAACCAGTCAAAGATATCAGTGATCAAGGGACCATGCAAACAGATTCATGATGCTCTTCAAGTGGCAAAATAAGTAGCGATGGCTGGCTTCGCAGAGAATAGAGTGGCTTCAATGACTCTACATGCTTCTTGTCTCTGCCGTTGCCTCCTACACTGACAACCGGCACAATGGGAGCAGTCACTAGACAACCTATCAGAAGATCTTGATACTCAAAGGCATCAACAACTATCTGCTCCCAAAACTCATCACGGTGATGAAACAGTTACAGAATGAACCCTAAATTAGGTGCATGGAGAGAGTGCTCACTTAGAGGAGCAACTAGCTCTGAAGTGAACTTCAAATCAGGCCAATGTTGTTTGATCTTTTAAGCGTTAAGGGACCAACGGTTCTGTACTTTTCTGAAAATTCTGTAGGTATACTTCACCACTATAATTGTCAACAATAATGAGGAAAGAAATGAACTAGCACCCACCCTACACTCTTTTAGATTGAACCACGACACTAAGTTGGTGGTTCAATCTAAAAGACATCCAATAGAAGCAGGGAATTGGTGTGGCATGACCAATAGCTCAGATCATTGCTCTCGCATTGTCAAGAACTGGCGTGCTACCTATTGAGGAGATGAATCCATTGTTGCAAGACTCTTTGACATTACCTAAGGACCATAATAACTTCATATGCACTGCTTTTGTGCATTTTATAGAGTAGAATGAGAAGTTTAAGTCACAGTATCAATTGTAGTAGATGCAAAAACAGTCTGACATGGCATGATACGTAGGGTGGTTGTGTGAAATCATCCTCTGTAGTGACACCACTCCTGACAAACTGTGTTTTCAATGCAACAACGACTTGAAGCATGACACACAAAGCTTGAATACGGTGCTCGACATCCATGATGGCCTTCTCCAAATCATCACAATATCCCCTTGATCTTTTAGTTTGAGGTTTGAGATTTTTAGAATGATGCGATCCTAAGTTTTGATGTAAATTTTCTAGGTTTTGAGTTTAGTGGTCCTAATTCGTCGGATTCTTCAGTAAATGGTTCATTAATTTTTATGATAGGTTCTGCCCACAAATTTTGTGTTCTCTTGCTTTTATTGTCCGTGTCGTGTGGTCTGTCTCCGTGCGCATCTCCTATGGCACTTGTAGTTGCTCAGATGTAGATTTTCAACTTTCATTGGCCTACCAAACATTTGATAGTTTTCTTCACGGCTTGTCTGAGAAGCTATCAGGTGAACTGAATAGCGAATGAAAATGGTGACAGTAAAATTTCATGCGAGATATGCACACCACCAAAACTAAAAAACTGTGGTTCTAGATCACTTTCTATGACTTCATAACCTATTGGAAGGTGACCTACACTTTTCGAAAAGAATAAGGATGTCACATCACACCTTAACATCAACAAAGTGGGTTATGGATTTCTTACCGTTCCTTCAATATTATTGGAGAAAACAAGGTATCCAATTTTTACAATTAAAATATATTTAACATTATGTTTAAAGTATCAGGTGGGTAGTTGGTTGAATTGAGAGTGCCAACTAGAAAATTGAAGTTGAGGATTGCAATAGTTGGTGACCTTATTGGCATAATTGTTGCTATGGCGGCAAGAATTCCACGTTCATAGGGATCTCTTGCTTGATGGAAATCAATGCAGTCGATCAACGAGACCAACACCTCTACTAGACTTGCGAGAAGTCGGGCCACATCCCTCATGACTGTCGTAATGGCCACAAGCAGATGAAAGATGGGTTTACTTGTGGACAAAATTTAAGGAGTTTAGAAATGGCAAAGGGCAAGAGTAGATGTTGAAGCTCTTGCGCTGCCTGAAAGATCGCCCATGTAAACGACTCACAACACCACACAAGAGGGCTCTTGAGATCACAGCGCTTCACGTAGAGTACAAGGAAAAAGAAGCAATGATCTTGCTACCGGTGCAACTAACAAGCTGTAAAATTTTCCACTGTTTTCTAGCTTTACTCGAAGGGGAGGCTCTCACGGTTTCATGAGCAACGGCTTGGTTGAGAAGCCAGTTTTGAAGACCAAACCTGTGGACTTTGAAAAAGAAAATCTCAAGGATTAACTGTTCTACTTTCTAGCTCTGCAAGTCATTCCAATTGTAAATCAACAAATCACACAACGTAATGGTCTAGAGAATATGTCGAAAGAGCGAATGCATTGGAAGTTGCAGTTGTTAAAAAACGGTGCATGACATTGATAATACTAGACATGGCTAAGAGTTAGCCGAGGTGTGGAGCCCATGTTTGGTTGATCCACATGAAACAAGGGAAAGAGATTAATATAACCATAGCTAAATCAAGAGAATCCAAAACCTCATCAGCCTTCTCTTTTGGTAAGTTTGCAGTCATTTTGAAGGTGTTTGCATCTAACATCAATATGTTTGGAAGAATTTCATCCTGAGAAACTAACTTGAGAGTTACCTTTGCGATGCATCATCAACCTTCAGATAGACATGAATTTGGGGAGTAGATTGAGATTCAAAGAGACATGTGAAAAGAGCGGCCGTAAACCAATCGAGCTGAAAAGCTTGTTGGATGAAATGCTTGGTCAAGGATCCATCAGGCCATCCAAGGCATCATAGGTAGCGCTGGTGCTTTCTTTAAAAACAAAACCGGTGAAATGTAAATGTGGATGGAATTCTAGGTGTTGATGGACATCACCATAAAGAAAACCACCCTTTTTGTGAGCAGAAAAAAATGTTGACAAACCCTCAGGAGTGAGAGTTTCAAAGTCAAACCATAGAGTGGGTATCAAAATGTATGCATGTGTGAGACGGGCACTGAGAAGACATCATGCCACACCTACTATGACCTAGAGGCTTTTAATTTTCATGGTTATGCCGTTTGGATTCATGAATATCTCGTCAATGTTTATGGTTGAAATGAACAATATGTCCAGGCCTTACCTCGACAACTCTGTTAATGTCAATATTCTGAGCATCTTAGTCTAATGCATGCAGGAGGAGCACAATAGAAACCTCCAAAAAGTCCTCAAATTCCTACAAAGAGATAATTCTTATGAAAACCTTACAAAGTGAAACTTTGGTTCCCATTTTTTTGCGCATTAAGGCCGAAATTTTCCATGACAACAAAATCATGATGGACCCAAAAAATGTGAAGGCTATCGCTAATTGCCCAATGGCCTCTTGCGTTTGGGAAATCCAACTACTTTCGGGGTTCTCAAATACCACCATCAATTTTTTTAGGCCTACGCCAGAGTGTATGTGCCTCTCATTGATCTCAGTCTTCAAAACAGTGAGTAGAGTTAAGGAGAAGACGAACAAAAATTGTTCAACTTGTTGCAAAACTCTTTGAACTCGGAGCCAACCTCATTATTGGAAGATTTAGCGGTGGAATACATAATGGTCAGAGATGTGTCCAATTGAGCAATTGAAACTTGTCATCTCAAAGGTAACGACAGTGGGGAACACCCGTCGTGTGTATGGCGTAAAGGCTGTTTGGGTCAGATGTGAACTACATAGTTCTCAAAATAGAAATACTAGCCTTTGTGCATGTCTTCAAGACATGGTGGTGCTGCTTGGAATCTGGAAGAAGTGTTCTCTCTTCTAAATACCATGTCGTAAAATGCCTCAAGACTCCGGCGAATCTGAACTATCCACAAACTCGATGAACGGAATACCTTGATTCTAACTTCAACTATGACATCAAGCACCAACACGGAAAACCAATCCAGTAGATGCCCTCATTTGACAACCGGACTTGATGGTTGAAATTGTTACGGTACACAATCAATGAGACCAGCACCTTGTAGTGCTGTTTACAAGAGGTTGTAATGAACTCAAAGGACATGACGAGATGAATTTCTCATTTGACGAGCCCCAATAGGGATGATGATTCACTCGCCAAGTTGTTTACCATCCAACAAGGAGCTATGAAGAATGCTTTGGGGGGACTACCAAGACACTTGTCTAGGCAGACATTTTGGCGAGATAAAAATCTTGTGAGTTACTACAGGTAAGACAAGATATAAACCAAGGTCACAAACAACTACAAGAGGTGTGACGTGTGTCAATGCCAAATGTCTAGATGAAGCAAAATCCCAATTTAATTTCAGCAGCTATCAATATGAAAGGAGCAATGGTCAAATGTCTCAATGGAATTTGTAACAGGTTTCCTCTTACAGCGTACAGGTATTACTCAATAACTGTGGTAGTTGGTCGGTTATCAAAATGTTGCACTTCATGCAGATTATGGAAACTGTCACTACCGAGGGGAAAAACACAACTCTTTATTAATATTGTCTTCCAGCTACATGGTACTCCCTCCATTAGCAACATGGTCAGAATGCTTACCTTTGGTGAAACATGAAAACTAGATACAACATTTGGATTGCGGTATTGATGGCCTTCCATCCCCAGACTGATGGGCAAAACGATCAAACAAGCCAAATCGTTGAGCAACTACTTTAAACACTTTGCGGGCCACATGACAGTGACGAGACGGTCAATCTACCAAGGGTTGATGTTCCATACAACTCTGTGACCTTTGCAGCTATGAGTAAACCTCTTCTCAAGGTGGTCCATGGAAAAATACACGCAAACTTGGCAGGTTTACAAAGTTCAAGTATCATACCAGCGCTCAACATCTAACGAAACAACATTTGGAGCATCTAGGATAAGAGATGCCATACACTTGCAAAGACTCAAGCAGCGATGAAGCAAGATGCAAGCACCCAATAAAATGGCCACTGATCTCCACGTTGGTCATTGCATTCCACTCAAATGAGTAAATGTCCAACTACAAAGAAAGGAGTGCAAAAATACTTATATTGTAAGTGGTTAGGGTCGTTCGTCATTGAGGCGATGCAAACACCTATCGTTGCTAAACTTTGAATTACTGAAAACATGGCTATCAATCCCATGATCCTCATCAACTCATTCAAAACCCAAACAAAGGCTTCCCTCACAAACACAACACCAGAGGTTCGGACAGTTGGCCAAAAAGCCCTCATGTTAGTGGTAGTTTAACAATATTGTTTTTGTTTTAAATGAGAAAATGGGACAATTGAGTCGTTTTTAAGTAGTATTAATTGTACATGAATGGAAATTGTTGGAATTGTCATCATGATCATGCAAGAATGCGCAAAAATTGTCGTCATTTTTTACGTCCTCACCACAAAATGAGAACTAAGCTTTATAATCCGATGTGGTTGAAGTTTGGAAAGACGCAAGAGGTACCCTATGAGCTGATCATGTAATTTTTCAATGTCTGATACGTAACAAGTGAGCTATCAACGACAAAATCACAATTTCTGCGAGCGAAGCCTGGCCGAAAGACACGGCGGATTCAGTGTCTTGTATGGTGATTTCAAAAGCAACCTTTTAACTATGCTATAAGAATGGTTACAATACCCTTGCTTTAGAGAGTGGGGGAAATACGTCTGTAACATTTCATCCGTGCGGAGGTGTAGCGTGCGGACCATTTTTAGGATTAAAAATGGTCTTGAAATATTTATGGCATGTTTCGGGGCCTCGAGATTGGAGTATCGAGGCGTCCTTGTTCGTAAAGTAATGTACGGGCTAGATTCGAGGTCGACTCTAGTCCGAAAAATGCCTTTAGTGTGGATTTGGGGCGAGAGGAATGTCGCGATGGAGATTCCATCACGTCACTCCTCCTCCACCCCTTTGAGCGCCGCTAGGGCCCTGTTTCCACGCGGCTGTGCCACGTGGAAGGATTAGGCTAGGATGCATGTTTTGACATCCATGCCCTATGACGACTATGTCCGTTGTGGCGCGGTTCGTCTCACCCAAAATGGCTGAGGCGACCATTCGCCCCTCCGCCTTGGACTACACTTTCTGAGGGCCTACGTTTTGGGTTCCAAAGTTAGTCGCAAAACGGACCACTTCCGTTACATTGGTATCAGAGCCAATCGACTTCCGCTGCCCGTTCGATGGACATGACGAATTACTTCGCCCGTAGATCGAATGTTTAAAAAAAACAAGAGGCAGGTGTTGCACGCAAAGCGCGCATAGGGTTACATAGTAACTGAGCAAAAGTATTCATATTAGTATCTCTTAAGAGGCTAAACAAATACCCGCAATCTGGACCACATCATGGAAGGTTTGCCATGAGACTTTACCTCGTCCATGGAAGCCAAAACTGGTTGTAAATGGAGTGCCAAGCTGTCACCCGCATTCGTTTGGTCGCCCACGAGTGCTCTTAAACATTGTGTATGGTTTTGGGCGAACTCTTCCTAAACTACTTCAAGCTATGCTGGATTTATTCCAGCTTGTGTGGATGTAAAAGCGAAAAATACATAACCAAAAATTGACCGAATGCGCTTGACGAGACACTATTATGTAAAAAAATTCACCAACATATTAAAGAAATACCTCTAAAGGCATTTCTTCTCGGTATTTTTTTAATATAGTTATATCTGATGATGAATTGATTTATATGAGATGAATATGCTCTTTTATTGTGAACATGAGAGTTTCACACGTCTATTATGAACTTCACAAAAAAATGATCTTCAACAAATCTAGATGAATTTTGGATGTTTCCTTATGTTGTAAAAAATATTAATACGTAATTATAGGCAGAATAAAACTTGTTTTCCTTTGCCTATAACTTCAGTTGAATTTCTTTTCTTTCATTTGCATGGTAACCCTGTTTGAAGCCGGGTTCACGAGTCTAAAGAGTTTGCCATGACGACCAGTTCCGTGAAACAGGACAGGGCGAGGCCAAAGAGGAGCGACATAGAGGGGAAAAAACAACATTAAATTCTGCTCGCCGGTGGACTCGACGGGCTGGATCCAACCCAACGTACCGTCCTTACCCTTTTGTCTTGGCGTCGGACTGGTCATTCCGTACAATCCGGGGTTTGTCCGGACATGTAGGTCGATGTCCGTGATTTTTTTCTTCGGGCCGACCAGAGCTGAGCGTCCGCGGACGTGGGGGGGGCATACAGTCCGACAATTTTTTGCACCCTGATTGGTGGATACGTCAGGAAAATGACCGATCCACCAATCACGATTTTCTTCAGCGTCGTTTGACACGCGAAGCGATTGCAATAGGGTTACTATGTAACCCAAAAAAAAACGACCGACATTCGATGTAGTTCTCGCGCAGTTTTGTCGCAGCAAATCTACCCCCGTACGGGACGAGCTTTCTCGCCCGCTCGAGAGCCCGGCAGGCCGAGAGCCCGTGAGACCGAGCAGCCCGGCAGGCCGCCAAACAAAAGAAAAAGAGGGGGTTGCCTGAGAGGAAACGCCGCCCGACCGGCGGGTGATGGGAGACGTGAGGAGGGGAGCGAGCATCTCCCTCCCCACACGGCCATGGCGCCGATAGCGCCCAAGGGGGAGGATGGAGGCAA
>SZWC01018186.1:24798-43684 GCA_023375785.1 Penium margaritaceum | reverse complement strand
CATGCGGTGCGGTGCGGTGCGGTGGGGTGGGGTGGGATGGGGTGGGGTGGGGTGGGGTGCAGTGGGGTGCGGTGCGGTTCGGTGCGGTGGTGCGGTGCAGTGCGTGCGGCGCGGTGCGTGCCGTGCGTTGCGGTGCGGTGCAGTGCTATGCGGTGCGGCGCGTTACGATGCGATGGGGTGTGCTGCGGTGTGCTGCGGTGCGGTGGTGCGGTGCGGTGCGGTTCGGTGCGGTATGGTGTTGCACCATGGGTGTAGGCCTCACCTCGGTCGGCCGCTACGGCACGCGATGAGTTGGTTGCCGCTGGTGGTCATCACGCACCGCTGGCCTTGCGCCACTTGGGGTACCGCTGCACATGACGAAAAAGTGTTGAAGGCGGGCGAGGTAGGGAAGGCACGTTCGAGCTTTGATAGTTGCACTTGCATCGCATTGCACCTTGCAAAGCGATAGTTGCATTCTAGCTTTTTGTGATCTTAGTGCAATGCTATGCATTGGATGACATGCCTGGCGATGTGGTGCTATGCGATGTTTTGAATTAAGAATGGTGTTGTCTACTCGTGGGACTCCCTATCAGCTTGCCGCGCACTAGTTAGATTGGTTCGAGGCGCACCGTGCGACGCCGATCTGCAGCAGTGTGCAACTCACCACTGGCGCCGGCAGATGTGAAGAGCAAGGGTAGCAACGAGCACAGAACGAGAACGCGATGCAGCGCGAGCCGAAGAAGCGAGGAGGGAGCCATTGCAGCGGGTGAAGGCCGAGGGGATGGAAGGCTGGGGAGGTCGTCTCCTCCTGTCTGCTCCGTTCGACGTGGTCTTGGTTGGTGATTGAGCACCAGACGACAAGGTGGTAGGCGAAGATGCGATTGTGAGCTTGTGTTGGCTTAAGCTCCTCTGGCGTTCTTCTTTTTTCGTGGCGCCCGTATGTATTCGGGGGAGCTTCGAAAGCGCTCGAGCCGCCGATTGTGTTGCACTTCCGAAACCGAAGCGCTGCGCGGCTGGTGCAAGTTCGACCTCGAGTCGCTTTTCCTCCGGCAAACGCGGGGGGCGCAGCGCGCTATCTGCCACTGGCCAGTGAACGGCCCTCAGACGTCCAACGCACGCGGAGATTCGGCGGCTGACGGCAGAACGTGTGCACGATGGAGCATCGAGCGGTGAAAACATCAGACTGGAACTCTGAACCGTCAACGTCAAGATTTGTCACCGGTCGATCGACGCCTTGCAGCTGGTTGGACACCCGCAGTTGAGACAATCGCCGTTGGATGACGGCGACATCTTGCGAGGGCTAACGGCAGAGACTGGGGCGTGAAGGTGGCGGGGCACCGGCTGTCACGCTCTGTTTCCCATGAGCCGCTACCGCCGGTGGTGGACCTGCCTTATTGGAAGGGCGGTTCCGCGCGACGCCATAGCCGACTCCGGAAAAAAGCCATCTTCTGTTGTAGCTAAAGGTGTGCCACGTGGCTCGACCTTAGGTCCTGGCCTGTGGGCGACGGATGGGATGACGGTCGGAGACCCTCAACTACTGCGGTTATGGCCCGGTGGGCCAACATTCCCATCCATTTGTTACAATTGGTATAAGAGCGTTAAGATTCGACGCCCATTGTGGACATTTGGGGCGGGTTCATTCCTGCGTGGGAGGAATGTAGCGCAAGGTGTGCCACGTATCTCGAACGTGGGTCCTTGCCTGTGGACGACGGATAGGATGAGTTGAGGGTCGTTATACCCTCAACTTCCGCAGTTTTAGCCTAGTGGGCCAAGTTTCCCATCCTTTTGTTACATTTATTGACTATCACTATTTTTACCTAAGAGTTAATATACTAGATACCCTGATAGAAGAAAAAAATCTCTGATTCGCCCGTCGTCCCGCGAAAAAAAACTAATTGAACATCGGCCGCCGCTACCGCCACCCCAGTAACAAATAAAACAAACGAAAATGCATGGCGAGGTCGCATGTCATGGCATGCGGCACCCCCCCCCCTAGTATCACAAACCCCTTTGATCAAGGGTTTGTGATACTAGCCGGGGGGGGTGTTAGAGTTTTAGGGGATTTTGACACTCCCCATGAGATGAAAGGGAACCTACTCGACCCCAGTACCGCGGCACTCAGCAGGAGCCCGCGCAGAATTAAAACCATAAAACCCCCATTGCATTTCGGGATGGGGTTTGATTTCGGTGTCTGCATTAAAAGAATAGGTTTGCGTGTGTACAAAATTTCAAAAACGAAAGAAGGGTGTTTTCATTCGATCGCGAGAGAGCAATGACCCCATGCGATTTTTTGTCTTTCTTGCCCATGGACGCATGCCGCGGGCGAGCATGATTTTTAACTGGGCTCTTTGAGTTTTTCTTTTTCACTACCTAGCATATGAGAGTCACACTTAGTGTTTTATGGGTATCTGAGCTATTCGGCCCTTAACCTAAACAGTTGTTTGCACTTAAGAATGCAAGTGCAAACAACCATTGTTATTGCCTACGATTGCCAATGCTTTGATTTTCATTTTGATTCTTCCCTCTGCTGGAGGGACGCGCCGCGGCGAGCAGATTGACAAGCTGACGGGGACACTTGCAATTGCACCAAAACCCATCCCTAAAATCACTTATGTGATCAAATCTTTCCCGCCTCTTTTAATTGATTCTATGCATTTTTCTGCCGATGTGGCAACTTTCCCAATGTCTTTGTAACGTCTTACATGCGGGGCAAAAACATCAACCCGAAAACCTAGGATTAGGGCGTCCATGTAAAAACATGAACGAAAAACTATTTGAAGGAGTTTTCATCTATATTGATGGCACTGAAGGAGTTTCGCACTGAACGGACGACCACGGTTCAGTAAACGCACCTTTGTTGCTGAGGAGGAAACATGGTGCCCACCGAGCGAAAAACCTCCAACAAGTTCATCGCACATGTCAAGAATTTTACCGCTTACCAAAAACTTGGGAAGAACTTCCATCAATTTTGGGGGGAAAAGCTTGAACACTTTGAACCTCTGTGTGATTTCTTATTAATTCCATCGGAATTCCTCCACTTGAAAATCACGAAAGAATCACCAATCTAGCACAAAATCGATGAGATAGTAGAATCATAATCAAAAGGATAGCATCGGTTCACCCCCTAAACTCCACCACTGTCTTAAGAATTTTGAGCTCAAAGTTCGGTGTACGGTGAATGCATCGCGAGTCAAGGTTTATTGGGCGAAATCCAGATATTTAGCTGGTAACAGGCATAGCTTTTCGAGCGAGGAATGGCAGCGCACAAGTATTCCGCTATTGGAAACACCATGGCGTGGTTGTCAACAAAACAAACAATGACGCTAGGATGACCGGACGTCTTGGGTGCGGCTAGCAAACGCTAGAATCAAATGTTGTGAGGCGTTTTCTGTGACGAGGCTATATTTTTCGGCGGTTTGGGGAAACTCGCACGTGTACGCACTCATTTTTCAAGTGGGTGAAATGGCTCTGATACCCGCACCGCGTGCGCAAGTAAGTTAGCGTTGTCACGTGTGAAACATTTGACATGAAACATCTGGTGCACTGAAACAAATGAACTAGACACCCATTCTCAGTCAACGCCAGGGGTTTACCCCCTTCGCAGGACCGAGGGGCAATCGTCATCAACGACCCACAGCAGGGATACTCGAATATTTTGAGTCTACAGAAGACCCATTTCCGTTTTTAACCTTACCCCTGGTTTTGGGACCCAAACCGAAGGTTTTTTACCTCGAACTCGTGCATTCACACGAGTCTTCCGGTTTCATAACTCATAGTGCGTCCTAAATGAACTCAAGTTTTGTTTTTGACACGTCGGTGCAAAATCGTCGCGTGCGAGGCACGATCGGTGATTTCTCGCCGACTTTTCTCGTTCGCTTCTCGCTCTCATCCTCACTAGGTGGTGCCCCCTGTCACGCGTCGATCCGTGCGAGCTGCCAGCTCACTCCAATACTCGTTGACCACCCCGGTGGGCAACCGAGATTCAGACTCCCATGAGTTATGTTCAGGTCCATACCCGGCGTAATGAACGAGCTATTCCCTACCAACCCGCAACCAGAGAGTACGCTCTCGGTGCTGGAGTAGGCGAAGAACCTCGTATTGGCCATCGGCAACAAGGATTGTCGGTGGTGGCTGAACAATTCTCGTTGCCGTGTATGGAGCCAACAGGCTCACATGAAACACGTCATGTATTGTTGAAATTTACATAACAGGATCTTTAGGAATCTTCAAAAGTATTCCTCAGATTAATCTTTCATCTGATTCTTTCCTAGATTGTTGGTGATGATATTTTAGACACGTATCACCATTCACACACACACACACACACACACAGGCACTCTTGCCTTAGTAATGTCACTGACTGTGCGATTCAAGAGTATGAGCTGAAGGCACAGTTACACGACTCGTCTCACAAGCTTTCCAACGTACCAAGCTTGTTAAGGATGATCTCATACAAACAAAGTAATGGGAAAAACAAACCTACACCTACTTGACTGTCTATGCTAGTTTGTAGAAAAGTACAAGTGTTACATAGTCCGGTATCCTGTGTCTTCCAGGTCTCAGTCACAGGATCACTCGGACGCCGCTCGATGACCTCCGGTCATCGGCAGAGTGAGGTTGGCGGATGCCCAGCGCCCTCGATGCGATCCATGGACGAGATCGTCCGGATCTGCGGTCACTTCCCATGGTCGTTGATCTTTCTCGAGCGTTGTCTTGAGAGGAACAGATCCTCACACTTCTCGATTCGTCAACGGCTCCAATCAATCCGCTCCCCTTGCAATGATTCGTGATCATAGCACCTATCTTTAGAAAGGGAAATGTCTGCCTCGTGCTCCAATCCCTTGCCACGTCAACAGACTCAATATGGAGAGGAGCATACGCTAACACTCTCGCTTAGTCTGCCATGCCACACACCGCGTTTGCCCAAGTCCTGCCAGAATATGTAGCATTCTTTACCAGTGATCATCTAGCTCTGCGGAGCTCCAATAGGATGAGTAGAGTGGGTAGGCTTGCGGATGGATGGATCAGTGGGACGCCTAAAGAGGCCTGCCCATAGCCATACCATACCCCGCCACGTAGGATAGACAGGAGGGTCGAGAAAGAGAGAGGGCGAATCTCTCTCTCTCTCTCTCTCAGTCCTCTTGTTTCCTTTTTTTTGTTGTTGTTGTGCCGAGCCCGGTAAATCATTGGATCGAGGAGATCTGACGCCTGTCCCATTTTGAACATGAATCTTCATAATCGGCGGAATTAGCTATCGGTATACCACTGCCCCGATGCGTGCAACGATGGGAGACAGCCCAATCCACTTCGGTACAAGTTTTTGTGTCCTTGGCCATTTCAACCAAAGATTCTTAGTACTTAGAAACACCTTGTCACCGATATCAAACAAGACCTCACGGCGATTTTTATCGCCAAATTCCTTTTGTCGTTGCCGAGCAGCTTGAAGGTGACCCTTCGCCTCCTGTAATAAGGAGTCAATGTGCTTGGCAAAGGCCTGAGTGGAAGGAACCTGTCCTCCTGCACTCCCATTCCTGACCAATGAAGAGGGCACCACTGGATGCCGACCACTGTTCAACATAAACAGTGTGAACTGTGTAGACTCGTTCACCAAGTTACTCACTGCAAACTCTGCCGGTGCTAGGAATTAGTCCTAGTCATTCATGGCATGGTCCACGTACATGCGGAGTATTTGTTCCAGAGTGCGGTTCATGCGTTCTGTTTGTCCGTCAGTTTGAGGGTGAAACGCTGTCGACATCTGCGACTTGTTGTCGAAGTTCTCGTGCATCGTTTGCCAAAACTTACTAGCAAAATTTTTATCTTCATTAGCGNCCATTCCTGACCAATGAAGAGGGCACCACTGGATGCCGACCACTGTTCAACATAAACAGTGTGAACTGTGTAGACTCGTTCACCAAGTTACTCACTGCAAACTCTGCCGGTGCTAGGAATTAGTCCTAGTCATTCATGGCATGGTCCACGTACATGCGGAGTATTTGTTCCAGAGTGCGGTTCATGCGTTCTGTTTGTCCGTCAGTTTGAGGGTGAAACGCTGTCGACATCTGCGACTTGTTGTCGAAGTTCTCGTGCATCGTTTGCCAAAACTTACTAGCAAAATTTTTATCTTCATTAGCGTTCATGTGCAATGGCAAGTCGTGGTACTTTACGAAATCCTCAATAAAGAGACGAGCGGTCTCCTCTATGTTCACATCAGTCGTTGTAGAAACAAAGTGTGGCATCTTCGTCAGAAGATCCACAACCACTGGTATTGAGTCTTCACCGGCCGTCTCATGAAGACCTGTAATGAAGTCCATGCTGGTGTACTCCCATGGAGTCCCAGGAATGGGAAGCTGTTGGATGATTCCTGCAGACTTCTTGTTACTAGCCTTATTTCGAAGACATAGGTCGCATGTCGTGCAATACTTACAGACATCGACAGTCCATCCGGTCTACCAATAGTGGTCCGAGAGTGCCTGCCCGGACTTTCGAGGTCTCACATGACCTGCGACCAACGGGTCGTGGAACTCAGAGATAATGTTTGCTCGAATGTCTCCCAAGTTTGGAACAACTTGTTCTCTGTGCCAAAAGATTCCTGCAGCCTCCACCAATCTGTACTTGTTCAAATTTTAAGAGTCTTGAAACCAAGAATCCACATAGTATCCCATCCGGATCCTGTTTTCAAAACCGTTGTAATGGATAATCTCTCGTGGTGGTTGCCAGAGAGGTTGTGGAGGATTTGGTGTTTGTACTGTTGCTCTTACAATGGCCATAAAACACCCACCGACCTCGGTGGTTGTTTTAATTTCCACAGGCTGTCGGCTTAGTGGATCGGCCACATTGATGCGTCCTTTCCAATATTCCCATGTGAACGAGAATCGGCTCAGGTACTCGCTCCAACGTGCCCACCGTCTTGACAGGTTCGGTTGCGTTTGGAAAAACACCAATGGGCTATGGTTAGTCACGACTGCCACACTCCCTTCAACACCCTCGAAGTAGCAACACCACATCTTAAAAGCGTGTACTAATACAATGAGCTCTTGATCCCCAGTCGTATACTGTGTTTCCGCGTGGATGAGCTTTCGGCTCTCATACGCAACTGGGTGACCGTTTTGCATAAGGACGGCTTCCAGTCCTACTACCGACGTATAACATCGAACCTCCCACGGTTGCCATGGATCCAGAAGAGCTAGGACAGACGCTATGGATAGAAACTATTTGAATTTGAGAAAAGCATTCTTGGAATCAGATTTCCATTCCTAGTGCACGTCTTTTTGCGTGAATCTGAATAGCGGTGCGACATGGGTCGAATACCCTTGCATAAACTGTCGAAAGAAGTTTGCAAGGCCAAGGAAAGACCGAACCTGTCAAACATTTTTCGGGCGTGGCCAATCTATAATGGCTTTTACCTTTCGTGGGCTGACACGGATGCCGTCCTTGCCAACGATGTGTCCAAGGTATTCGAGCTCATCGTGTGGAAACTTGCACTTGCTCACTTATGTTCCCGAAGGCCTGCGAGGACTTCGCACAGATGTTCCATGTGCTCTTCCATTGATTTGGAGAAAACTAGGATGTCTTCCACGTTAACCAAGACAAATTGACTGAGTAGCTTTGCGAACGTTCGGTTCATTTCTCCTTGGAAGGTTACCGGGGCATTTGTAAGGCCCAAGCATAACACTCGAAACTGATAGTGTCCTATGTGCGTTCAAAACGCGGTTTTGCGCACATCATCTTCCGTGATGCGGATTTGATGGCACCCTTGGGACAAATCCAAGGAGGAAAATGATTCTGCCCTTTGAAGTTGGTCAAAAAGGTCCTCAATCCGCGGTAAAGGGAATCGATTTTTCACCGTCAGCTTGTTCAACGCCCGGTAATCCTCTCACATGCATAAACCACCGTCCTTTCTTCTTCACAAAAAGGATTGGCACACCATACGGTGAGCTACTTGGCTCGATCCATCCTTTTACAAGGTACTCCTTGGTTTGGCGTTCGGCCTCTTGCCTTTTTGCTGGACTGAGGCGATACATGGGTCTGAACGGAGGAGTCGTCTCCGGTTGCAGCGGAATCTTGTGGCCCTTGTGTCTTTCTGGTGGAAGCGCAGCGGGTGGGTCTTGGAATACATCAAAGAACTCTGCCAATACGGATTTGATCTCTTGTGGCATGTGTTCCTTCACGTTGTCCTCCACTTTTTACAGCTGAGACAGGAAGTATCGACAACCTGTCGAATACGAATCTTGACCTGCATCGCAGACAAGCTGGCATGGACTTTGTGTCGGGTTGGCGATAATTCCGTACTTGGAATCAACATAATGTGCTCTGATTCAAAGCACATTAGAGCCTTGATTTCATGGAGCCAGGGATTGCCTAGCATCACATCAAACGGGTCAAGAAGGTTAAGTACCTTCAATGTTGCGCTCTGTGTGTGCCCTTGAATACAAATCTTTGCTTTACAAGTACCGATCACGGGTACCGTATGGCTGTCACCAACGACAACTGAGTCATTTGATGGCTCGTACTTTAGGCCGACCTGTTAGGTAAAAGCCAAGGCCAACAAAGGAGTCATATCCTGCAGTGTCAGCAAGCACGTTCACGGGAGCATCAGCTAGGTCTCCTTTGAACTGCATCGTCATGTTTCCCCCACTCTTCCGAGTGAATAGGCTTCACGATGCTAAGCCAAGTTTGTGATAAACACGGAATCTAGACGGCAGACGCTAATCTCCCATGATTCACCTACTCTAGTCCACATCTTATGGGAACATGTGAATTCGAGTAGCACCTTCCAGTCTTTAAATTTCACTGGGTCAAAATTGTCAACTGAAGGTACTGCGAATGTGATTGAACTTATCGCTTTGAGGGGACGTGCTTCAATCAATGTGTTACACAATTCTCACATAGTGGTCGGTGTCGCCACCACTAAGGAGGATCAGTCATGCAACTCGTCCGGTGATGCAAGATTTAGTAGGCAATGTCGATCAGCAAGTGCAAAATGAGATTCAATGAGAGGGGAGAAAGCAATAGAGAAATTTGAACTCGTCAAAAACTGAAGTTATTTAACATCCTCGTCTGAAAACATGAACCCACACTTGTGATCTAGTTGTACTCCTAAGTGGTCCTCACTAACGTCACTCAGGGGTGGGAAAAACCCACGCCACGACCTTGTCCATTACCACGGCCGGGCCCATTACTGTGACTGCGACCCTGTCCACGACCCTGTTTGCGGCCTCCTGCAACAGCCTCGCCACAAGGTGTTGCGGCTACGGTTAACGCCGCGGCCTCTTGTCCACCACCAGCAGCCTCAGGGCATTGATCCTAGAAGTGTACGGGCTGCATGTAGTTGTGGCACAGTCCCTCGCGGAAGGTCGTGTTACGACGCTTGTGAGCCACCTGCAGCTCCTCATTGTCGCGGCCACGCTTGGGGTTGGGGGACTTGTTTCTACCACTCTTCTTGGCTGAGGGGTTTGCCGGCTGCTTGCCCTTGACCCCACCCCAATGCCTAGCTGTCCCTCCAGCCTATGCAGCATCCATGTGTGCATCGCGGCCTTGCTGTGCACACACGTTTGTCTGTGTACCTGAGTAGTGCTTCGGGTTTGCCGAATACAATTTACTCATGTAGTCACGCAACGCCCTCCAACATGTCCAAGCTTGGCCCGTTGCGGTCGTGGTGGTCTTGTCTTTCAAATTCTCGTTGGCAAGACCATCGCGCAAGTACTCTAGCAACAAGCACTCTGGGTACTTGAAGGTCTGGGTGCCGTCATTCTTGGTGAAGCTTTCAACTTCCTCCACAAGCGCGGTAAACTCCCTCAAGTAGGCCTCAAGCGAGTTACCGAGATGCCTGAAGTCCTTGATCTTGTGGAAAGCACATTGCGTCTCCTCGTGCTGGATACACTTCTTACGCATGATAGCGCAGCCCACGATATGGGCTGCCATTCAAGGTGAGGCCTCTGTGCACTCCACTCCTTGACCACGTGCTTGAAGAGCTTGTCTTCAAGTTGATTCGTGGCAAGGTCACCCCACTGACCAAGTGGAGCCTTGTGGATGTGTAGGATGTGCTCCATGCAGTTCAGCCAGTCAGTTAGCTTCACGCCCTTCTTGAAGATCTCCACACTCTGCAGGAAGGAAATGTTCATGACCGGCCATGAAGTCGTCAAGGTAGGAAAGTAGTCACTGCCACCGGCATTAGCATCTACAACTGCGGCGTGCTGCGATTGCTAGTGCATTCGCACCTGGGTCACACTCTGCAACGCCTTTTCAAGGTCGTTGCATCAGCGGCTTGTCTCATGGACGACCAGGTGCTGCAGCTGGCGATCACGGTCAAAGTCCGTGATGCTGTGCCCGACGTGGGCAAACAGGTTGGCAAACGCGAAATGAAGCTCTGATGTCCTCAGAACATTGGCGATGGCCTCCAGGGCCTCATGTTGTCAGTGCACCTTTACTCACTATAGGAGGATACGGTTCGCATACATGCCTCCGAGGAGCCCTACCTTTCGGAGGAGACTGTCGTCAGCGATGATGCTCGAGTGGGCGCTGCCCTGCCCCATTGCGGCCACATCGTAGGAAGGGGGGTCTACCCCCACTCCTCCGAGTGGTGCCGTACCTCCACTGTTGGTGGTCATCTTGAGTCGGCCCGCCGTCTCAGCAGCAAACTCCGCAAGCCTCTGGCGGTCATCACGAATTGCCTTTGCAACGACGTCGTCCGGCTCATACTCGCAAAACTTCCTTTGTGGCTACTTTCGGCGCCCTTGCTGCACTTGGCAGTCTCGCTACCGTCAGCAACTTCAGGCGATGCGACAAGTGCCTTGCCCTTCTTGGGCAATCGGCTCGAGTTCGCTGCACGATGATGGTGATGATCACTATCCTCGTAGCCTTTGCCATCGTCCGCGTCATGATCTTTGTCGGGGTCCCCCTCTGGGAGATCCTCCTCCATCGCGTTGTCTGTCGCATGGGGGTCGCCCACATGCGCGTCGACATTCTCATTGAGCACTTTTGCGGCCTCCGCACGCTTCTCGGTGTCGCCGAGGTTGGCGTCGGTTGCCTTCGGCAGTATGATTACCTTTGGTTTGGCAACCGTGCTTGCGGTAGCGGCTCCCAAGACTTGGAGTCCGTCGAGGGCGTGTGGTGAGGCCGTCAGCACCTTACCCCAGTAATCGTTGATTTCGATATTAATATATTATTGGTTGGTCGAAAGTCGTCGAAAACAAACTTTCATCGAATTTAAACGTACCACCTAAATAATTACAGAGTTCATTCGTCGAAATTAAGGTACCACTGCCAGATTTTGCTTTTTTCAATGCCTGGGTTCATCCACTCTTTTATCTTGTTGACGTAGTTGTGTAAGTACTGGACTGTCGGTACGTGGTGTTCACATGAACATGCACAGCGTCGAGCCACTGGACACAACGGAAAAGATTCCGTGCGCCGCGATGTGGCACATGCGCGGGAACAACGAACGGCTCAACGTTTGAATTCATCGTTCGAAAGCACGAACCGAACATATCTCGTCGAAACAAAATAACTAACATAACCCAATCATCGAAATTAACGTACTACCCCCCCTTTTTTGACGAAATAAAACGTACACCCTAGATAAGTACAAACTGCAAAAAAACTCGTTGAATTAATTATGCTTCAGGTCAGTCGTCGAAATCAATGATCACTGGGGTACCATTTTTGGCTTTTGACAGTCCGGCACTTGCCATCTCGTTGTCCATTTAACTAGCACGTGATTGTCGTTGTTGGGATTACCCCACAACTTCGAGGAGGGATCACCTCCCACAGACTCCTTCCTCTCACGATTGGTGAGGCAATTATAAATTCAATTTCTGTTTTCCTAGGCTGCCACGCCGGCACAAGGGCGTAGATCTTGAAAGCCAGTCTTCTTAAGCCATGACTCACGGTGATTGGCAAGGGCTAGTACCTAGGAAAACAGAAAATTAGAGTACAAGGAACAAAAAGAAATGTGAGTGCCGCTCACAAACCAGGACAAAGAAAGGGAAAGAAGTTCTAGGAATTCCTAGTAGCTCCTTCACTCCCTTTTCTAACTTCTTGTCCTCCCTTTGTCTTCTTTCTTCCTTGGTCTCCTCTTGAGTCTTTTGTGTGCCTCACGCCGCTTGGTGGTGGCTTCCTTGAACCGGCGGCGTTGTAGTGCGGTCAAGACCCTTCAAGGTGACACCCTCCTTTTTAGGGTGCTCTCAGGTCGTGAGAGTCCCTGGTCTTGGGAAAGGGGGTTGTCCCAATTCTTGGGACGAAGGAGTTTTGAAAGAGCCTTAAAAATGGGGAGGTTTTCGTGGTTTTTTAGGGTGGTGACTCCCCGCCCTGCCCCACAAAAATACTCCTAGTTCTCTGGAAGTGAGGAGAGGCTGGAAGGAAGTGGCTCCACCAAGTACAGATGTTTTCTAGCTCTTCAACGTACTTTACGGTGTTTCAATCGGTGAAATATGGATGTCGTAGTCTCTTCTAGCATTTTTGCTGCTGTTCGTAGCTTTCGGCGGCGTTTTATATATGGCGTAGCAACCATTTCCATTGAACCCTTAGTCACGGGGGTCGTCTGGCTCTGAGAACCACTGTATCGTGTCGAGTCTCTAGCTCTTGCTATGAAGTCGTCGTCGGAGTTCGCAGAATGGCATTCTCAGTCCGTGTCAAGGATTTACCCCCTTTGCAGGATTAAGGGGAAATCGTCATCAACGACCCAGAGTAGGGAGACTCAAATATTTAGAGTCTCCGGAGGCCCATTTCTGTTTTCAACCTTATCCCTAGTTTTGGGACCCAAACCGGGGGTTTTTCACCTCAAACTCATACATTCGCACAAGTTTTCCGGTTTTGAAACTCATAGTTTGTACTAAATGAACTCAAGTTTTGTTTTTTACGCGTCGGTGTGAAATCGTCGCGTGCGAGGCATGATCGGCGATTTCACACCGACTTTTCTCGTTCGCTTCTCGCTATCACCCTTGCTCCCCCTATCCCTCATCCTGGCTTTCTCGCTTGCAAGGAAGGCGGGGGGGGGCGAGGACATGAGGCCACGAGGCCTTGACCTCGAGGCCCTTGTGGCCCCTCAGCCACCGATTGGGCTGAGGCCACAATTGGCGGCTGGCGGCTGGCCGGCTAGTGGCCGGCCGGTCGCTTAACCGGCCGCCGGCCGTCCAGCCGGCCGGCAGCGAGCTGGCCAGCCCTCGCTGACGCGAGGGGTGGTGCACAACCACCCCTTGCTTCAGTGAGGAGGGAGGGCCGAACTGGCCCTCCCGCTACAGTATGGGTATGCCGATGTCAAATTTTCACCTTGCACTATGCCGTTCCGAAGATGCTAGACTCGGGTATGTTGTCTAGTTTTTGCCGGATGCTGGATACGCGAGGCCAAAATTAAAGTGGTCTGGGCATGCTGTTCCAAAATGAGTAGGTGCGGCCACGATAAGTTTTTACATGGTGGGTATCTCATCTATCCGTCCTTTTTATCTCTTCTCCTATGTTTTAGCAAATATTTTGGTGGAAATTGCAACAACATTTGGGGCACCGATATCATGCTTGATGTACATCATCCTATGCGATTCTCCACATTACAACCTTCAACTGTGCTAGTACCGTGTCCATCAGATCGCCGCCATGTCATTGTGGACAAAGCTGAGGCATGCCCATGCCTTTCATGAGAAAAAACCACAACATTTGAATGCTCAAATTTCTACCAACAGACGCTCAATAGCCATAGACAAACGCTCAACAATCAATCCATGATTGTTGGCTTTGTTTGCAGTTGCTATACTCATTTTGCCTTCGATGTTTGCCCTCGTTTAACACAGTCGCTTTCCAGGGACAGCCGCAGACGGACCCTGATCGTTTCCCAATTGAAATTCATGGACACGGTTGACGACAATTCACCCAGATTTCAAAATACGCTTTTGCATTCCAACTGCACATTCAAGTGCGACTCCTTTAAAAACTAGGCATTAAACTTGAAAAATAGAAGAATCAACATAGGATCTCAGCGTAGCTGGACAGGAAGGTGTTTGGCAGCTTCCAATTCCAGTGGATTTTGACGCCGGTGTCGCATTCTAGTGCTTACCAGCCGCGCCCAAGTACTCTCGCAGGCCAGAGTCTAGATGTCTCTCAACAATGGGAGCTCAAGAAGCTTGTCAACACAACATTGTCACATCACTTCCTGAGATTCATTCAAAAAATTCTCTCCTTGGTCCCCTCTGGACCTGCTGCACAAGGATGGCAAACTATTGCCAAGCGTGCAAAAGCTGGATGCATCCATGCTCAGGATTTCCGGCAATAAACAGACACAAGCCAGAAAGTTGGATAGAACTATGGGGAGTGCCTAGTATAAAGTGCAAAGTTACGACTGTGTTTTTCTGCTCATCCCTGATGTTATTGATAATCCTCATAAAGCAGAAACATCAACAATCAAAGTGTGATTATCTCGAATACCTCTTTGCAACCACATGATCAGGATGGTGTCTATCACCTACAATAGCCAGATATAGTATTGAGGAAAATGGATACAAACCAGGTATTCAATATAATAAAAACAGGTATGCATAAAAGTGCACAAACATGATTTTTGTACATTTGCTTAAGAATGATTCAGACATTGATGAAACAGTAGTAAACAAACCAACGGCAAACAAATGAAACTTCGCCGATTGGTCAAATATTTTCCAAAGCACCCATGCACAAAACGAAATGGTTTTCATCATTTTTGTTTATGACATCCCAATTCTACACACACTTCCTTATTCAACGCCAGCTGTTTAATGCCATTTCTTGATTGGAGGGGCTGTTGAGCTGAACATGCTGCATGATTTTGGTGGTAGATGATGATTCCCTTCAACACTTGGATCCAGCTGTTGACAACCATCTTTCCTCATATTGACAAGTAGATTGAGCGCTCGAATAAAACAATCAAGCAACTACTTTGAAAATTGTACAAGCCACGTGAGACTGAATGGACAGTTAAGATATTGAATGCCAAGGTCTTTTTTACAAAGTGATGTCCTCCGTAGTCATGGGATTTTTTCTCTTTGATGTGGTGTATGGAAAGCTACATGCAGCTCTGATGATTTTTCAGAGTAAAAGTAACATACCAACATCCGAAATCTTGTGACTATGTTTCTTAAAAAATTTGGATGAGACTCACCAAATGCTTATGAACGCTATAGGATAAATGAAGCAAGATACCAAAAATCATCAGAAGAACACCAATTTCCATATCGATAACTGATTCCTACATAGCTTGGTGAACTTCAAGCTGTGATGATACAACTGCATGAAACTCAAACCTAACTATATGGGGCCATTTATGATGAAAGAGATGGGGATACACGTCGTAGCCAGGTGTTGCCTCCTTGACCACATGGCAACACACTTGGTGTTTCAAATTACCCTATTCGAACTCTATGGGGACCCAGGTGAGTACTTCCCTCGCGTAGAAGTGCCTCCACAGCCTCCCTCACAAAAAAAAAATGGGCATGGAGTACGAGGCCAATGAAAATCTTTGAAATGGACAACACACAAAAGTGACATAGTACATCTTCAGATTGCAAGGCTACGATAAATTAAACATTAGCGAAGAGCCTAGTGAAAACCAACATGATGTCAATCAACAAGTTGCCAATTACTTTAGGCTATAATGACCTACATCTTGCAACAAGCCAGGACGCCATGGCTAAAAGGAGGGCAAAGTGTTTTGTCACACATATCTACAAGTCCCTAAACATTGTGCACAAGCATTTATGTCCTTGAATTCATGGCTGACCACACATCAGCCTCCAACATTTTGTGCTGTTCGTCCGAGGGCATTCTTCCTAACTACCCTGGCCTCCATTGTTCTATTCCGGAAGGTTGTGACAAGGTTCAATCACTTTGCACATCTTTTGACAATGATCTCTTGATATTCTTTGGTCAATTTCTTGGAGATTCTAGACCAACATAAAGAAGCCCGGTGAATTTCTCAGCAGCCCCATCCTCTTGATGGACTTTCTTGAAGCAGCCTCTTGCAATGTGGTACCGTAGTGATCCCTGTATTCACCTATAAAAAATGAATGAATTATATGATCCTCATATTCTCCCTTTTTTCATGTTTCAAAACATTGGAGGTGATTCCCCCAATGAGTTCCGAGTTTCATAGTTGAATCTCAATTTCTCCCACATTAAGTAGGGGGGTTCAGTTTCTACACTATTGTTGTCGTTTGAAAGTTCAAAACTTTGAGATTGAAGGTCATCATTTGTGTCGAGTGAGACCAACAGCCACGGACAACCCTTCGTTGCGTAGCCTATGACTTGATCACCAATTGCACATCATTCACACGACACTTACTATTGTGCCAATCAGTGCTAAGGATAAATCTTTTAGGTGTAAAAACATAGCGATAGAACTTTGTGTAGTAAACCTAGCAAGGATCATGTTTTGATGTGATTCTCCTAATCAATGACAAATTACGTAGGTGAGCATGGACAAATGGAAAACAATTATTTTGAGGGGATATAGAAATCTCTACTGTATTGTATACTTCATTTGAATCGAGCGCCCAAGACCCCATGAATTCTCCATTTTTTTCTCCGCTTTTATGCATATGCGCTCAGTACTTTTGTGGTGATGCAGAGAATATGGAGCTTGCGGCTGCGGATCTGTGGATGTGCGGACCTATGGCACCAAGGCTACGAAGCTATGGAGTTGCAGAGCTGAGGATTTGCGGAGCAGCAGAGCTCTCGGGTGCAAACAATGCAAAGCAGTAGAGCCGCAGTGCTGTGGAGACTGTGCAGCGATGGGCTAATTATCTGTACATCTGCAGAGCTATGGCTTTGAGGCTGTGGAGCTGAGAAGTTGCAGGGCTGAGGAGTTGCGGAGCAGCAGAGCTGCCAGAGGCAAAGGGGAAGAGCTTAAAAGCTGCGGTGTTGTGGAGAATGGAGGGATGCGGTCAGCTGATCTGTGGGACTACCGTGAACCAAGACCAAAGTGCATTGGCTCTGACATGGCGCAGTGCTCCTGTAGAGAGGATATGAGGAGTTGCAGAGCAACAGAGCTGCCGGCTGCCAAGAAAGCATGGCAGCACATTCCCCGCAGTGCTGTGGAGAATGCTAAGCTACTGACTGAAGATCTATGGGGCTGCCATGAGCCGAGACAAGAGTACCTCGGCTTTGTGATGGGGCACTGCTCCTATAAAGAGGAGTTGCGGAGGTGTGGTGCAAGAGCATGGGAGACATGAGAATGCTGGTGCGAATGTTGCTTGTGCTGCACTACGTGACGGCCCGGGATCGAAGGAGAGGAGGGGGTTGTCCTTCTCGCTCTTGTACCAGTAGGTAGTGCAAACTGTTGGCTTAAGCTACCTAGGACGAGAACAATCTAGGCCATGGCGGCTCAAGAGACAAGGCACAAGAGTCCTTGTGCAAAAGTTAACAACAATTGTAGGAGTCACAAGCTGGCAAGGTCATAACATCTGGTAGTCCGGGCCACCACGCAAGTAGCTCGACGTGTGGCCTGGCCACCACCCCGGGGTCGAACCAAACCGGTGAACAACAAATTTCCGTGGTTTTCTCACTCTCCGGCATAGCCGTGAGTGTGGCCCCGTAGGACCAGCAACCCAATGCTCAACACAATCACTCCTAGCTAGGCACGCATATCGACATGAAGAGAACCACATCGACCATGAGCGTATGTGGATGCATGTCTTCCTGTGTCTGGCTCTCACGCGTTAGATCAGTCAATACTAATCACAACATACTGAAACCAGCAAATATGCTGTCACGCACATCTGGGCATGATGGAGCTTGCACCAATCTTGCACCCGGCTGAGACACAAAAGATGCCCAGTCCACCATGTGTGCGCCTTGAGCATCATATCAATTAAGTTATTTGCAGTGATGATGTGTGTATATGAGCAAAGTCAAGAGGTCACTTGGGTGTCTTAAAGGCACAACCAACAACAAGCAAATGGAAATCAGGCCCATTGCCAATCAATGAAGAACATCCTAAAGTTTGTGGGAATATACGAAAAATCCTCATCAAATTGCCAGCGGACCATCACAACATCCCCACCACTACAAATAGACGGACAACCACACGAGGACACCATGGTGCCTGGTGAATCTGCATGACAGATCTGCACGCACATGGACATCACTGAGTGGGCGTGATCAGCTGTAGAGCGATGATAATGGCTCATATCATATCACCACTACCTAATGCTAATGAGTAGGTAGTTGCAGAGTATCATATCATTATCTTTTACTCTGCAACTTAAAAATGTGAACCACCTATGCTTCACATGTTATGATTTGCACGTCCACTCTCACCAATCTGTCTTCTAACCTCTCGATGAGTGTTCATGCTTTCAAAAGATGGTTCAATTGGCAGTCATTATGGATGGCCAGTGCTGAGCGATGGTGAAGGCGTTGTACCGTGGTGAGATGCATGGATCCAATCTTTTGTCTTGGAGCCTCCCATGTACTAGTAGTGGGCGACGAGCTCTATCGACAATAGCTATTATCACTCAAGTGGCAAGCAGAAGGCAACCATTCTAAGTAGCAAGAAATCTACCTCGATGAAGAATCTAGTTGATTCTGAGTGCACAACTATATTCACAACGTGGAGATATTATTGCAGTTTAGGGTCCAAGAAGAATTGATGACACTAGGTTTGGGGCTGCCGGAAATGTGATGTGGCTCACAAAGAAAAGACTCCACCAGACCAAACATCATGGAATACCGTTGTTGACTGGTGAAGTGAGTGACAAGCCTTACACAGATGATATTCTTTAGTGTGGGAGGGGCCTCTGTCCATACCTCACTCTTTCCCATTACTCACTCATAGCTCACTTCCAATTACAGTTCCAACGTAAACTTTTGAGTATGAGTTCTTCTGTCTCACAACTGAATCGCCAACATTGCTTAGGCATGAAGTCAAGGCACAACAGGCTACTCAATT
>SZWC01018186.1:11515-24548 GCA_023375785.1 Penium margaritaceum | reverse complement strand
ATATATATATATATATATATATATAGAGAGAGAGAGAGAGAGAGAGAGAGAGAGAGAGAGAGAGAGAGAGAACAACTTCCAAGCACACAACATAAGTCCCTGTTGCGGCGCACAGTGGGGGACACACGTGACAGTGTCGTTTTGTAATAAAAACTGGCCAAGAACCATTGATTTTGTCGTAAATTTCTACACACGCATCCAAACACAGCATTGTATGAATATAGAGAAACAAATCTTCAAACTGGTCACTGTGACTAGTCACACACACAGGTCTGGGCACCAATCAGTGGACGAAAAGCACAAACAATGCAGATTGAGCTGAAGAGCCAGTTCACTAAGAAAACTCTAGGGATTTAGAAAAATTGCAGAGCAACCCAGCAAGCACCCTGGACATCGTAGCAGTTGTCTGGGAAAGTCTAGTGGTAAGGATCACCATCCACTAGTGCTCTGACACTAGCTAGGTCTACATAAGGGTTCAACAGGAGCATGGACCCAGCCACATAGTCCTAGTGAGCTATACAGAAAGATGGGGATGACTCACCCATGACCTCATGGTATGCATGTCCATAAAGATGCACAACCAACACAAGTATGCAACAAGTTCCTTGACAGTCCATACTCACACACCCCACTCTTAGCCACTCTCAAGCAAGGGATGAAGCCCCAGAAAACGAATGGCCACCATGAACTATCCATGCACCAGTTGGTTAAGAAGTCAGCCAGCTCCATGTCCTTGCTGACCAAGATGATGGAGACCACCTTTTGATCCACAAGATTATGCACAAACTGACGTTCAATAACAACTTCATTTTTGCATGATGTACACCAGAGGTCTCTGCATCTGCAAAAGCACTCTGGTTGTCACTGCAAGGCATAGATTGATGCGACTCACAAAACACACATTGCCTTAGAAGACCAAGCCCCCTGTGTAACATACTTCGACTCTGAGGAGCTATGTGCAATGGAATATTGCTTGCCCCTGTGCCACAACACAATGGTGCCAACCTAGCAAGAACACTTAGCGTGTCCGACTGTGCACATCACGGCTCCAGGCTCAGTCACTCCTTAGGTAGCAGTTGACTACCAGAGAACATTTTCGTAGAAAGCAGAGTCTGAGGTACAGTGCGGAAGCCACGTATCCCACCACTCGCACAATCGCATGAAGGACTCTCGTCCAAAGACATAACAAGAGCTGCACAAGGAGGTCGATACCAAAGGTAATGTCGCGTTGTGTGATCGTGGCCATGTACATCGGAGAGCTGATGAGCTACAAGTACAAGGTCTTGGTCACTGTCTTCCCTAGCTATGCTAGATCATCCACATTCATCACATCCTTCTTGTGAGGTGTCATAGGGGTGCAGGCTGTGGGAACTACACCTAGGTAAGAAAACTGCTCCCCCAACAATATAGGTGTAACATGCCTCATGCACAAAGAGTGTCCAACTCTGATGGTCGCATAAAAAATCCATCCTGAGGAACACAATAGCAGGATCAAGGTCCTTCATCATGTAGGTAGCCTAAAGGAGTGCCTTGGCATCCTTCATGGCCTCCATCAAAGGTCACGTTATCAGGAGATCTTTCACATAGAATAGGATGGCGGTGAAGTTACCAGGTGTTCATGTGAGAAAGAGGGACAGGTTTCCAACACTTTGCACGCAGCCGGCATGTGTTAGTGTACCAGTGATGTCTAGATTTCAGCACCTAGATGACTGATTCAGGTTGTACAAGGCCTTGTGCAGCGCCAAACCTTTTCATCGACCTCAGTCTGGTGGTCGAGCCATGTAGATCTCCTCCTCTATGGTACCATGGAGGAACACGTTGTTCACTTCCATCTGGTGTTGCTCCCAATTTTGGTGAGAAACAACCTCAAACAAGGTATGAGCACTGGTCGTATGGCCAATGGGTGCTAACATGTCAGTGAAATCCACACTCTCAACCTATGAGAACCCCCTAGTTGTTAAGCGGACCTTACAGCGATCCAGTGAGCCGTCAAGTTTCACCTCATTGTGTAAGACCCACTTGGCCTTTACGACCTTCCGTCTTGGCTGGAGGACGACAAGCTCGTAGACATTGTGGTCACGGAAGGATCTCAGCACATCCTCATACGTAGCATACCATAGCTTTGCAACCTTGACCGAAAGATCTCCTTCAACATGCGTGGATCAGAGACTGTCAATGAAGAGCTTTGGGTGGCAAAAACGTACGCCTCCAGACTTGGCATGACCAGAACAAGATCAGTTTCAACATCGCAAGAAAACGAGAAATCACAGAAGACCAACTCATTGCCTACAGGGCATGCTCGATACACCTCAGTGTAGTCTGCTCGGACACTCAAGCCACGGGCCTTCGTGCCTGGCTTGCAACCCTGAACACTAAGAGTCTGGCTTCTAGGCACCAAATAATCTGTCCACTGTGCCCTAGAGGCAAGTGGTTGAAGACGCCCCTTTGGTTGATGATGATGCGCTCACCTCAAGGTGCATAGCATGTGGTTGGGCCACATATGCAGGGGCTATGTACCTTAGGGAAGGAGAGAGGATACAAGAGAATCATGGTCAAGTAAGACTTGAGACATTGTCACTGGTGTGGGATCATGTGTGGTAGAGGAAACGAACACAAGCACTAGAACAAATGTGCCAGAGGGAACTGATGCTGACACGGGATAAGATGCGCCAGAGGGGCTTGGCGTTGGCATGGGATCAGGTGTGCCAGAGGGGACAAAAATTGGCACGGGATCAGGTGTGCCAAAGGGGCCTAACACTGGTATGGGATCAAGGATGCCAGAGGGGACCGACGAGACTACTAGATCCATAGCCAAGATGGCTAGATAGTTGGTAGCGGGAAATCAAACCACAAGTGAGGATGCCCGGATGGGCCCATATGCACGACTACAATCCTCAATCTTCTGAGAAGCAACACAGGTGGAAAAGTGGTCAGTGATGAGCAATGGAATGCTCAACAGGTCGTGGTAGGTGAGAGCCTTAAACAAGAAAGCATCGTGAGACTCGAAAATGTGATGGCGAGCGAGATCCCAAAATCGCCAAGCCTTTGACCATGTAGAGATGCTGAGGAAGGCACAAATAGAACCCCGAGGTGAGACCTTGGACCCCTCCTATTCCTCAATGTACTAGATGTAGGCTAGAGAACTCTAGATATGAGGAAGATGCAGATCTGTGTGATGGCAAAACCATAACTTGTAAGGCATGACATGGTCCAGAAGATAATCATACGACAAGCGGTTCAAGATGCACAACATGTAGGAGAAGCTCTCAAATGCAAAGGATTTGAGAAGACCACACAGAGACCGCATGGCACAAACCCCATCCTCCATGGTGCAATCAAAGCACTCAGACACACTGTCCTACTATGGTATGGTAGGGCTGAGAGTTAGTGATAAACACCGTGCTCGAGAAAGAAGATTTATATCTTGCCTACGACCTTGCCACCACAATCCAAGGGAAACGTATAAAGGGTATGACAAGGTTGGCACTTAGCCATCACCAGCTAAAGGCAAACCGCCAAGGCACCATTGCTCTTGTGGCGTAGGCCATAGACCCGCTGCATCCTGGTGAAGTCATTAGTCATGGTGAGAACTAATGAATCCAAAAGTGAGAAGGACTCAACTGATAGGGACAGCAGAGGTCCAAGGGGACCAACTCTAGCGGACGCAGTGCCCGGGAAGTATAGTCAAGGTAAGTGCATTGATGCATGTTACCTTGGGCTCATAAGAGACAAGAGGTGTTGGGCGGCTTCTCAAAGGAAGCAACTTCAAGATCTTCTTCAAGAACTTCAAGCAACTTCAAGGGTTGGTTGAGTCTGAACAAGCTTGGATACAATATCTGAGCTCACACGACATAGGCGACAATGTAGCAAATGCTGGTGCTCAAGGGAGAGAATACTAGCATCAAAAACAATTGTAGAACACACACACACACAGAGAGAGAGAGAGAGAGAGAGAGAGAGAGAGGGAGAAGAAATGAAGGGAGTAAAACAAGAGACACAATATAGGTCATTAACAATGGAGGCATGAAGAACAATGACACGTGTCAAGAGCANCAAGCAACTTCAAGGGTTGGTTGAGTCTGAACAAGCTTGGATACAATATCTGAGCTCACACGACATAGGCGACAATGTAGCAAATGCTGGTGCTCAAGGGAGAGAATACTAGCATCAAAAACAATTGTAGAACACACACACACACAGAGAGAGAGAGAGAGAGAGAGAGAGAGAGAGAGAGAGAGAGGGAGAAGAAATGAAGGGAGTAAAACAAGAGACACAATATAGGTCATTAACAATGGAGGCATGAAGAACAATGACACGTGTCAAGAGCAGTCACTATGGCACAATGGACAAAGTGCTAAACAGTGAGACCCACCTTGGTGCATGCATAAATTTAGAGCAAGATGAGCTCAAGAGCACGAAAAAGGAGCACATAAGAAATGTACCAGGGGCTAGATGGACCACTGAACCACACTACACTGTCTCTCTAGACTGAAAATTACTAACAAAACCCTGAATCAAGTGAACGAACGGACACAACGGGATTGAGCATGACAAAATCACTAAAAGGATAGGTCATGTAATGGGTAGCACCGGATTCATTGATCCAGGTGCCACTCGGCTAACAACCTTTCATCAACAGTGAGAAACATGCCATTGAGAAGTATGCCTTTACTAGACGCTCAGCATAGGGATTGGGACAACTATCGAGAGTATCCTTGTGCCGATCGGAGGATGATGCTAGAGCAAAGGAGCGGATAAAGGCAAAGGCAACTGATGGCTAAGTGGGCGTAGGAATGGAACCACGTACGCTGCAGATGCTGATGAAGGATGGCTGGTGCAGAGGCGGCGAGGACGACGCTAATGACGAAGGACAAATCGGAGAGGGCACATGAGGTTGATATGAGGAGAACGGCTAGAGGAGGCATACTGAAGATGAAGCTGAGGCGTGGAGGTGAAGGGGAACCTAAAGTTGAAGAATAAAGGCGGAGGAGGATTTGTGATGGCGAGGAAGAGGAAGCTGGCGAAGGTGCTACTTGTCGGTCACGAAGTGAAGCTGAAATTGCGGGATGAGTCAATGGAGAAGGAGGATGGCGGAGGCAGAGCGGCAGTGGACATGAGCAGGGCAACCAGTTTCTCTGCTATCAGGAGAGTGACAGCTTATTCCCGAGTTGGCCCGAGACTGACGGGCAAGAAGACTAGCAGTGTCCGATGTCCTTGTAGCAAGAGAGACCGATTGGAGCAGAGGAAGTCATTCTACAAGCAGAGACACTAGCCTGCTGATGTCAGGAGAGTGACGGCTTGTTCCCAAGTTGTCTCGCAATGGGAGGAGGAAGACTGGCTGTGTCAGATGTCTTGACGGCGGGAGTTATGCTGCTGCTGCTGACAACGCAAGAAGACAACACCAGGGGCGGTTTGAGATGATGAAAGCAGAAGAGCGGAGGCAGTTGAGGAAGATGAAGAGAGGAGGCTAGTGCAAGGAAATGAGAAGGACGAACATGCGAGCGGAGGATGAAATGATGAGAGGTAGCGGGCGGCAAGCGATAGGTAGCCACACCGTGCCACTACCTATTAATGGTCTCTGTGCTTGGTAGCTGATACCTGGTGTTCCCAAAGCATTGTTTCCCACTCTGACCATTTGTGACTCGTATCATGAGTTGTCAACATTGACCACACACAGTGTATTTATTTGGTCAAAGGCAGTACATATGCCTACTTTGGTCGGTCATTGTGCATGGTAGCCACACCATGCTACTACTTATTCAAGGTCGTTGTACTTGCTAGTTGAAAATTAATCTTCCAAAACCATTATTTCCCCCTCTGACCATTTGTGACTGGTGTTATGGGTTGTGAACGTTGACCACCTATACTGAAATTCTTTGGTCATGGTAAGTTACATATGCCTATCTTGGTTGTTCGGTGTGCATAGTAGCCACACCGTGCCAATATGTATTGAAGTTGTTTGTCCTTTCTAGTCAATACATGGGGTTCCCAACCCATTTTCTCTCCCTCTGACCATTTGTAACTCGTGTTGTGAGTTATCAATGTTGACCATACATAGTGGACTTCTTTAGTCATAGTCAGAGACGTATGCATCCTTTGGTTGGTCACTGTGCAAGCTAGTAACACCGTGCCACTACTTGTTGAAGGTCTTTGTCCTCGCTAGTTGATAACTAGTGTTCCCAACCCATTGTTTCCCCCTCTGACCATTTGTGACTCGTGTTATGAGTTTTCAACGTTCACCACACATTGTGAAATCATTTTGGTCATGGTTAGTGGCAAATGCCTACTTTGGCTTGTCACTGTACAGTGTTTCCACGCCGTATCACTTCTTACTAAATGTCATTGTGCTTTCTAGTTGATAGCCAGTGTTCCCAAACCATTGTTACCGCCTCTGACTATCTGCGACTCTTGTGAGTTGTCAGCATTGACCACGTGAAGTAAAAATCTATGGTCATGGCCACTGACATATGCATACTTTCGTTGGTCACCGTGCATGGTGCCCACACTTTGCCACTACATGTTGAAGGTCATTGTACTTGCTAATCGATAACTAGTATTCACAAACCATTGTTTCCCCCTCTGACCATTTGTGACTCGTGTTTTGAGTTGTCAAAGTTGACCACACATAGTGACATTCTTTGGTCATGGTCAGTGACACATGCCTACTTTGGTTGGTTATTGTACATGGTAGCCACTCCGTGCCTCTACTTATTGAAGTTCCTTGTGCCTGCTAGTTGATACCTGGTGTTCCCAAACCATTGTTCCCCCTCTGACCATTTGTGACTCGTATTATGAGTTGTCTACGTTGACCACACACAACGGATTTGTTCGGTCAAAGACAGTACATATGCGTACTTTGGTTGGTCGTTGTGCATTGTAGCCACACCGTGCTACTACCTACTGAAGGTCGTTATACGTACTAGCTGAGAACTAACATTCCAAAATCATTGTTTCTCCCTATGACCATTTGTGAATCCTGTCATGGGTTGTGAGCGTTGACCACCCATATGGAAATTCTTTGGTCATGGTCAGTGACATATGCCTTGTTTGGTTGTTCGGTGTGCATGTTAGCCACACCTTGCCCCTACGTATTGAAGTTCTTTGTCCTTTCTTGTCGATACATTGGGCTCTAAAACCATTCTCTCTCCCTGTGACCATTTGTGACTCATGTTATTAGTTCTCAATGTTGACCACCTATAGTGGATTTCCTTTGTCATAGTCAGTGACGTATGCATCCTTTGGTTGGTCAGTGTGCACGCTAGCCATACCGTGCCACTACTTGTTGACAGTCTTTGTGCTTGCTAGTTGATAACTAGTACTCCCAACCCATTGTTTCCCCCCTCTGACCATTCGTGACTGGTGTTATGAATTTGCAATGTTGACCATACAGTGTGAAATTCTTTTGGTCATGGTTAGTGGCATATGCTTACTTTGGTTTGTCACTGTACATGGTTGCCATGCCATGTCACTACGTACTGAAGGTCTTTGTGATTTCCAGTTGATAGCCAGTGTTCCCAAACCATTCTTATCCCCTCTGACTATATGTGACTCTTGTTGTGGGTTGTCAACGTTGACCACATGAAGTGAAAATGTTTGGTCATGGTCAGTGAAATTTGCATACTTTGGTTGGTCCCTGTGCATGGTAGCCATACTGTGCCACTAGATATTGAAGGTATTTGTACTTGCCAATCGATAACTATGATTCGCAAACCAGTGTTTCCCGGTCTGACCATTTGTGACTCGTGTTATGAGTTGTCAAAGTTGACCACACATAGTGACAGTCCTTGGTCATGGTCAGTGACACATTCGTACTTTGGTTGGTCATTGTACATTGTAGCCACTCCGTGCCTCTATCTATTGAGGGTCCTTGTGCCTGCTAGTTGATACGTGGTGTTCCCAAACCATTTTCCCCCCCTCTGACCATTTATGAATCGCATTATGAGCTGTCAACGTTGACCACACATAGCGGATTTCTTTGGTCAATGACAGTATGTATGCCTTCTTTGGTTGGTCATTGTGCATTGTAGCCACACCGTGCTACTACTTATTGAAGGTCGTTGTACGTACTAGTCGAGAACTAACATTCAAAAACCATTGTTTCCCCATATGACCATTTGTGACTCGTGTCATGGGTTGTGAACGTTGACCACCCATACTGAAATTCTTTGGTCATGGTCAGTGACATATGCCTAGTTTGGTTGTTCACTATGCATAGTAGCCACACCGTGCCACTACGTATTGAAGATCTTTGTCCTTT
This sequence comes from Penium margaritaceum, assembly GCA_023375785.1. Lineage (NCBI taxonomy): Eukaryota > Viridiplantae > Streptophyta > Zygnematophyceae > Desmidiales > Peniaceae > Penium > Penium margaritaceum. Next base: position 16,291 of record SZWC01018186.1, on the reverse strand, counting down.
CTTGTCGATACATACGGTTCCAAAACCATTCTCTCTCCCTTTGAATGTTTTTGACTCTTGTTATGAGTTGTCAATGTTGACCACCTATAGTGGATATCTGTTTTCATAGTTAGTGACGTATGCATCCTTTGGTTGGTCACTGTGCACGCTAGCCAAACCATGCCACAACTTGTTGAAGGTCTTTGTACTTACTAGTTGATGACTAGTGTTCCCAACCCATTGTTTCCGCCTCTGACCATTTGTGACTCGTGTTATGAGTTTACAACGTTGACCACACACTGTGAAATTCTTCTGGTCGTGGTTAGTGGCATATGCCTACTTCGGTTTGTCACTATACATTTTGCCACACCGTGTCACTACGTACTGAAGGTCTTTGTGCTTTCTAGTTGATAGCCAGTGCTCCCAAACCATTGTTACCCCCTATGAAAATCTGTGACTCTTGTTGTGAGTTGACAGCGTTGACTACATGAAGTGAAATTATTTGTTCATGGTCAGTGACATATGCATACTTTGGTCGTTTGGTATGCATAGTAGCCACACCGTGTGACTACGTATTGAAGCTCTTTGTCCTTTCTAGTCAACACATAGGGTTCCCAAACCATTGTCTCTCCTTCTGAGCATTTATGTCTTATGTTATGAGTTGTCTATGTCGACCACACATAGTGCGCTTATTTGGTCATAGTCAGTGATGTATGCATCCTTTGGTTGGTCACTATGCACGCTAGCCACACCGTGCCACTACTTGTTGAAGGTCTTTGTACTTGCTAGTTCATAACTAGTGTTCCCAACCAAATGTTTCCCCATTTGACCATTTGTGACTCATGTTATGAGTTTTCAACGTTGACCACACACTGTGAGATTGTTTTGGTCATGGTTAGTAGCATGTGCTTACTTTTGTTTGTCACTGTACATGGTTGCCACACCGTGTCACTGTGTACTGAAAGTCTATGTGCTTTCTAGTCGATAGCCAGTGTTCCCAACCTATTGTTATACCCTCTAACTATCTGTGACTCTTGTTGTGAGTTGTCAACGTTGACCAAATGAAGTGAAATTCTTTTGTCATGCTCAGTGACATATGCATACTTTGGTTGGTCACTGTGCTTGGTAGCCACATTGTGCCACTACATATTGAAGGTCTTCGTACTTGCTAATTGATAACTAGTATGTACAAACCATTGTTCCCCCCTCTGACCATTTGTGACTTGTATTATGAGTTGTCAAAGTTGACCACACATAGTGATATTACTTGGTCATGGTCAGTGACACATGCCTACATTGGTTGGTCATTGTACATGGTAGCCACACTGTGCCACTACTTGTTGAAGGTCCCCGTGCTTGCTAGTTTATACCTAGTGTTCCCAAACAATTGTTTCCCCCTCTGACCATTTTTGACTCGTATTATGAGTTGTCAAAGTTGACCACACAAGCGGATTTCTTTGGTCAAAGGCAGTACAGATGCCAACTTTGGTCGGTCATTGTGCATGGTAGCCACATTGTGCTACTACTTATTGAAGGTAGTTGTACTTACTAGTTGAGAAATAATATAATGAAACCATTGTTTCCCCCTCGGACCATTTGCGACTCGTGTTTTGGGTTGTAAATGTTGACCACCCATACTGAAATTGTTTGGTCATGGTCAGTGACTTTTGCCTGGGTTGGTTGTTCAGTGTGCATAGTAGCAACACCGTGCCTACATATTTTGCTTATTTGTCCTTTCTAGTTGATAAATAGGGTTTCCAACCCATTGTCTCTCCCTCTAGCCATTTGTGACTCCTCTTATGAGTTGTCAATGTTAACCACACATAGTGGGCTTCTTTGGTCGTAGTCAGTGACGTATGCATCCTTTGGTTGGTCACTGTGTACCCTAACCACACCGTGCCACTACTTGTTGAAGGTCTTTATACTACACATGGTACCAACTAGTGACTCATCAAGTCAGAATTCACTATCTCGTACATCATCATCACAACCTACCACAACTCAATCACAAGCATCATCACGGGCAACAAACACAATAGAACAAGTAGTTTTGAGACCACCGAGCTATGAAAACACACTGACACCTCCCTGAGTGTGAAGCGCCGGCAACAAAGAAGACAGTGTAACCATGCAATCCCATGGATCAATGACTCTCGAGGCATCCGGAGTGGTAGAAGGCTCAACTGTTGTAACGGTCACCGAACGACCCACATAAATGCTGCAAGGAGATGTCAACTGGGCATGCACAGAATGGAGGCCATGTTTGATCTGGCTCAGTCCAATGACCGTTGGCAATCCATGTATGGCTGAGTGTCGCAATTCATGTACCAGTAGATAGAGTGTCCAGTACCACTACTCAACGATTGCTACTGCTGCTGCACATGCTCCTTGCTGTGTTTCCTCTTCTTCTTTCCTCATGTGGTAAAGGACATGCCCTCACCTGATGCGTGTGTGAAGGAGGGAGAGGAAAGGGAAGTGTAGGTAGAGGAGCTAAGAGGGAGAGGGATCATTGGGAATGCTGCCGTCACTAATACCAATGGGCTCGCTTGATGTGCTTGAGCAGCCTCCTCGTCCCCCCTCCCCTAGAGATAGCACTGTTGGGCCCAAGGAAATAGCTCAAGGGATTCAGACGGATCCCCTAAGGCCAGTCAATGGAAGTAGGTAAAAATGCCGGTGTACACATGTGTGCATGAAAAATGACGGTGTCCAACGTCCAAAGTTGGGCCCTCCGCCAGTGTCCACCCAGCTGTAGAAGCACATTGCATGCCGCCACTATGCTCTTACCAACTCTATTTCTCCCTCCCATAGGGAGTTGAACTTCCTAAGGCGGAAAAGCCTTGTTGCTTGTGTCATTGAAGCAAAAAAGGTGAGGGCCGACTTCCACCCGCAGTGAGGGTTGACCTTGTCACTCATCAAAGGTGTGTTCAGGAAAGGACGGAAGTCGGTAACCGTCTCTTGGGGAATGGCATGAAGTAGACAATGCTTGGCTCCCTTTGCTGTATAAGTATGGCAGGCATCAGTTGTCTGGTACTGGCTCATGTTATAAGGCTACAATCCCTCTATGTCATCCCACACCTAGAGAAGTACCTCCTAGAAGTCAAACCTTGTATCATTGACAAGGTCTTGAGTTCCTTTGGTCGCCACTCGGTTGGAAGGGCAACCTCAGGCACTAGGGAGAATGCTCATGGAATGGGCAGGCTACTGAAGGAGATGCCAGTCACACAACTTGACAAGGCCTAGCACGTCGATGCCACTGGTGCACCCACGGGTGTGTGTTGTGGACCGATGTGGAGGCAATCCAGCTACGGACGAGACTCGCGTGCCCGTGTATCTACATCCTCCTCTAAATCCTGTTCCTGAAATGTTCGTTGGTGCCTCGCAAAGCCAGTAAATGTAGTCGGCTGCCCGTGCAGTGTATATCCAGCAGCGCCAGGTGGAGTCTGCTGCAGTCCAGACAGGTACTACAACAAGGTATATATGTCTTTGAGAGTGGCGAACTGCTCCTACTTCTGGCACTTAATCCCATCCTACACATGTCACAACTCATCCATATCCCAAGTACATGGGCTTGATGAGCACCACACAGAGTTGGAGCCAAAGGGAGTACTTGGCTCCTTTCCCTTGTCGCCACCCGGTGCCATGAAGTCTCTCAATATGGATCCGAACATTAAAGGTATCGAAATGAAGAATCATTGCCGTTTTCAGAAATTTGGAATGCTAGGAATATTGACATTTTGTCCTACAATCCCTGATGTTAGCATGCATGATTATGACATTAGTGTGTTTTATGCTGGCATAAAAACGCAAGGGTCAACAATGCTAGCAAACCTGACCTATTTGTCTTTACCCATGTGGAGTTGGCATGGGTGTAAAAGGGGATGACTGTGTCACCCCTTTCTCGTGGCTATGTAGTGGTTGTTCAAACCTACGTAACTACTACACACCTTTTTCTGTAGGTATGCTGTAGTGATGCTACACAACACTATTGAGCTACTACAACTCCATTATAACTCTGTTGCCCAAGAAATGAGTTGAAACTGCTAGTGTTACTACTACGTATATGTTGCTATTGTGGGTTTGTTGCTTCTACGATTGTTGCCACTAATGCTAGGCCATTGTAGCCACTCCCGCTGCTATGGTGGTGCTGTTGCTACAATTACTGTTATTACTCTAGTAGTTGCAATGCTGCTTCAGCGCTCTTGCTACTACTGTTGTGCCACTAATGTTGCTCACGGTCCCTGATGGCACTACTACTGCTAGCTTCTACCGTCACTGTACATGACCACTGCTCATAGCCACAGCCGCCACAAGCTAGTACAGCTCGCTACTTCTATTTTCCTTTGTGTCAAGGGTGGTGGCTAGACATACTGCTGCAACCACGTGGTGTTACCATTTTAGGTTGGTGTGGCTGCTGTAGCTTGTCACTGTTGTAACTCTTAGTGCTACTGTGGTGGCGGTTGTGTAGTAACACTGCTGCTCTTGACTTCGGGGAGACGTCTATGCTAATAGAATTTGTTGTGATGGTTCCCAAGATACGGCTACTGCGGTGACTCCCACACAACGGCTAGTGCTACATCTTTGTAGTGTAGCTGAGGGAGGGAGAGATCTTGCTGCTCTGATCCCATAAGAAACGACTAGAAAGCTTCCTAGCCTAACTACTACTGACATGGCATAAGTGACTAGTCAGCTAACGTTCTAGCAAGCAGGCAAGTGCTGGAAACTGCAAGGGTTAGGCTAGAGAGACGTGCAAAGTCTCAAAAACTTCCATAGCAATAGAGAGAGAGAGAGAGAGAGAGA
>SZWC01018186.1:0-11328 GCA_023375785.1 Penium margaritaceum | reverse complement strand
ATAGAGAGAGAGAGAGAGAGAGAGAGAGAGAGAGAGAGAGAGAGAGAGATGATAACTCACAAATACACATAATAGATACCTACCCCGACATATGGCGGGTTATGCTGGCGGTAGTGTCCATTTGTCCTAAAATTGGTCCAAAACCACTGTTTTGGCCATAGCTCTACATGAGGCATCCAAACATAACATTGTCTAAATGTAGAGATTGAAAATCTTAAGCCGGACTCTACGACTAGTCACACACACAGTTATGACACCAACCCGTGGACACAAAATACGAAACATGCAAATCGGGCTGAAGAGCCAGTCAATCGAGAAAACTCTAGCGACTGCAGAAAACTATGGACACTTAGGCAAGCACCTTGGATGTTGTAGTAGCTTTATGGTATAGTTGCTAAATATATTCAATCTTATGAGGGAATGGGGGAGGAATGAGAGAGTGGGAGAACCCATGAGCCTTACATGCCATCAATGTGGATGTGTTTGCCCTAGAGAGAAATAAAAATAGTAGTAGAAAGAGGGGTTGGAAGCAAGAGTTAATGACCAGTGAGTGTACACCCGCATCAAGCAACTGCTTGAGCGAGCATGAACTGCCATCCGAGGGTCGAGCCATACCTCTCGGTATTGACCAAGGACGACTTCTTACCAGTGTACGGCCAATGACCGACATTTTGGCCCCCTTAAGAATGAGCACCTGGGACATAATGCAGCTCCTCTTAAAACCCACCAGCAAACAATCATGAGGCAGACCACGGCATTGAGAATGTACAAGGCCTAACCTCTTCTACATCCTAGCAAGACAGTCATGAGGAGAAAGATCAAGATAAGCCTTTCATGTCAGGAGGGATCCCTGGGGATTTCGGTGAAAGACTTCAGCAACCACATCAATCTCGAGGGCTGACTCCCCAGGCGCAGCTATGGTCATTTAATCTCCTGTACATGTGTTTCTGAGCATATGTGGTGAGACAAGAGATCATAACAGATGTGAGCCACCAAGAACTGCACAAAAATCCAACAATCTCCCATGACCAGCAGACAGTCAACCCACATGCATCAACGAATTACTAGACACAAGAATGCATGAGCGTGGAGATGGGGAAAGATAGGCAGACACCACATACACATCACCGAGGGTCATGGGGACATGCAATTCCAATAGCGTGAACTGGAAAACTGAAGATGTTTCTTCTACGTGCCTTAATGAGGAAATCAACCCTCTGTGATTGTGTGTCCGCCCAAGCAACCTGCACAATGCTAGTAGCAATATGCTCACCAGAAAGCTGATTCTCAACATTGATGTGCTTGGAACAAGAGTGGTACCTTCCATCATTCTCAGAAGGGGATTCCGTGCTTTGATTTTCACAACAAAGAGTACAGCAGCAAATGGAAATTCTTAGTTGCTACAGCAAGCGACAGGGGCAAGTAGCCTCACACGTACCTATTCCAAGAGCCACATATTCAGCCTTTGCTGTGATGCGGGCTACACATCCTTGTTTTCCACTGTTCTACAAAATAGAAGTGCCACCAATTAAGAAGATGTATTCCGTTCTACTCTCTACATTAGTGTCATGTGCCCAATCAATGTCATTAAACCCATCAATAATGACTAAGGAATGAACAAAATTACAACTCTGTTTGTGACGTGGAGAGTGTGTAGCACACCACACGCACAACAGCCTCAAGATAATGCTCTCTGGATCACAGGGAGAACTAAGAAAGGAAATTCACAACAAAGACAACATCAGCATGAGTGGTGGTAGGAAGGTACATCAGAGAGCTAATGACACTCCAATAGTCAGTCAAGTCAATTGTCTCCCCTAGTTTTGATATATCTGGGGACTTTAGCAGCATTTGGCTCGTGAGGGTCATGCGAGTGGAGGCCAAAGGGACTGTTGCCAGAAGAGGTCCAAACCGCTCCCATAGGATACGGACGTATGTAGCCTGGTGGACATGCACTGTGTGGTGTGAGCGATCACTCTCTAGCTCTATGCATAGAAAGACATGAGCCAAGCCGAGATCCTTCACCTTGTATGTTGATTGAAGAAGAGTCTTTACAGACTCAATAGCTACACTGTTGGGAGGGGCAATCAGGAGGTCGTCTACATGAATAAGGATAACAACAAGTTGTATAGAAGAAGCACTAAGAAACAGAGCAAGATCAAAAGTGCTTCTCTGGAAGCCTCCCATCTTAAGGGTGGAGGTAATTTCCTGATTCCAGTAGCATGGAGAGTGCTTGACCCCAGAGAATGCCTTGCCCAGGCGCCATCCCCAATGGGTTACATCTGTGAACCCAAGTGGTCCGACCATGTAGATTTCTTTGTCAAGTCTGTCAAGGAGGAAGACATTATTGACATCCATCAGTTCAAACTCCCAATCATGCTGGACAACCAAGAAAAGCAGAGTTTTGGCCTTGGTATATGGGCCAACAGGGCCAAACGTCTTACCAAAGTCAATGCCTGGGACTTGAGAGAATCCCTTGGCTGTGAGTCAGGTCTCGTATCGCTCAACGATGTTGTCTGGGTTCAGCTTGTACCGATACACCTACTTTGCTGCCACTGCTTTCTCCCTGGGGAAAGATCCACTAGCTCGTAGACACCATGGTTAGAAAGAGCATCCAGCTCTTCTTGCATGGCTTATTCCCATAGACTGGAGTTTGCGTCAATGCGGATGCCCTGCACTGTTATTGGTTCGGATGGGAGAGGAGAGTGATCAACAGCTGCAAAGCACAAAGCAATCTACCAAACAATGTAGGATTCAAGAGCCAGGGGGAACTCTTGTTCAATAATGGAGTACCCAAGAGAAGTGTTGAGGTATACCATGGATGTAGCAATGGGCAAAGCAATGGTGGCCAGGCCAAGAGCATGCAGGCCGGGTTTACCCGAGATAGCAGGTCTAGGTCCACCCCCATGGTCCACTATGGGGACAACAGGACCGGGGCCAGAGGGAGCAGAGGAAGGAGAGTGAGAGGAGGATGCATGGGGCTTGGACGCTAGGGCATGAACATGACCAACACAGACGTCGGGAAAAATAGGTGGGACATGGGTGGATGCAGAGGCAGTAGATGCATAGGCAGTAGAAGGTACAAAGGGCTCAGACGAGGTGTGCACAAGGTCCACCGGGATGAGAGACGGCATAGGAGGGGGATCACCCATGGTGGTGAGACCAGAGTGGAGGACATGGGCGCAGTAGGAAAGGTATGCGAAGAGGAGACAAGGGTGCACGCAAAAAAAGGAGGGGAGGAGCTGGCCTCTAGGGAACGCACCGAGGGGACAACAGTGGGCCCAAAAAATGGAGGGGGGGCGGGAACCTCCCCAACCCAAGGAGACTGCACTAGAGAAGGATTAGAGGACGGAGCAGAGTGAGGCAGGTTACGCTCAAACAAGTTTTCAAAGAAGATAGCGTCGCGCGATTCGACCATATGACATCGTACAGGGTCCCAAAAGCGCCAAGCCTTGGATAAAGGAGAAACACCAAAAAACATACAGAGCCGCCAATGTGGGCACAACTTGCCGTCATCAAAGCTGGAAAGGAGCCAAACAGAGGCGACTGAGCCATAGAAGCAAGCCAGACAAAGATTAGCACGGTGACCCGTCCAGCACTCAAAGTGAGTGAAGTGGTAGGGAAGAGGACCGTGAGGAATACGGTTCAATACCCATGTCATGTTGGATATGGCTTCAAAGGCAAAGAGGTGAGACATACCAGAGGCAAAGCGACGACAACGAATACCATAAGAAAGGGTTTGGTCCCATCATTCAGACACATCATTTTTCTCTTGCGTGTAAGGGGTAGTCAACTCCATGCAAACACCACAACACTCAAGAAGAAAAGAGGTGGGACCAAAGAACTCACCCTCCTGATTACTGCAAAAAAAGAGCAAGGGACAAAGGCAGGCGTGCTTGGCCAGGGGAACCCATGCCTCCAGGAGTTCAGTCTTATCCCTAATTTGATGCAAAGAAAAGACCCAGCGATAGTGAGAGAAATCATTAGGCAGGTAGAGGATGTAACGGCCAAGACCGTCCTGAACATTGTGAGACAAGGGACCTATGACGTCAGTATGCACAAGTTCAAGGGCATGAGATGTGGATTTGGTTGTGGTTAATAGAGAGCGCTGCATTTTGCTACAAGCACAGTTAAAGCAAGTAGAGGAGCACGTATGTGTGAACGTGGCAGAGTCAAGGCCGATAGCAGCTTGTAGATGCAAGAGGGATGCGATGGCAGTAGTGTGAATGTGGCAAAGGCAGTGGTGCAAGAGGTCAGTGTGCTCAGGGGATAGTATGGGAGTGACGAGGAAAAACGAATAAGTAGCAAAAGACGAGGACAGAGACAGAGGGACACAAAATAGACAGTCATAGTGCACACCTCGGAGAACCATATGGCCAGAGGAACAAACAAACACAGTGCCAATGCTCAGATGGGACAAGAATTCCATGCCCTAGTCGTCAAGGGTGGTGACAGAGAGGGGGCTGAACTCGTGGTCAGGCACGTACAAAATGTTAGGGAGGAACAGGCCCCCCCTGTGGCCAACAAAGCAAATGACATAGACACCTTGGATATGTAGAATTTGACCAAAGCCAGTGCACACAACGCATACAAAACCAGCAATACCAAGAGAGAAAAATGATAAGAGACAAGAGGTCATGTGGTAAGTGGCCCCTGAATCAATGATCCAACAACTGGCACACATGCGAGCACAAGGTAGAACGAGACACACGGCAAAGATCCTGAGAAATTGACAAGTGAAGGCTGACCAAGACGACATGGATAAGTAAGGAACTGCCAATCCTCAATCCAAGAACGGTCATCAGGCAAGAACCTCTCAACACAACCAGACAATGCACCACGAAGGGATCCATCTAACACATAGACAAGGGAATGGGACAACCACTCACACTTTCACCTCCCAGAGAGCAAAGCTGGAGAAGCTCTGTGATACGATACTCCAAGGCACATTCCTCATCGTGAGGGTCAGAACGGCAATTGAAGGAACGTGTGTCAGTGAAGTTTTCGTCATCATGAGGCCAGGCAGGTACATTGTAGTACACGGATGGGGGCCCATAGTAGGTAGGATCTGAGGCTAGAGGCACCCAATCCCAGGACCCGGGCTGAGAGGTGGTCTGCTAGAGAGGTGCCAAAGCGGTGCTCAAGGTGGATGCAAACTGAGAGGAGGAAGAAGACGGGGCCACGGAGGTGGCCACCATAGAAGTAGGAGAAGAGCTAATGCCAGTGCAGGCGCAGTGGTAATGCATGGCGCATGCGAGACGTGCATCAATACAAGGGGACAGACACTTTGGTACCAAGTGTCCAAAAGCACCACAGTTCTAGCAAGTAACCACCCCGGGTGCGGACGGTGGAGCAGAGGCATTCCCACCATGGCCGCCTTCCTTACCTCGGCCACACCCTTGTCCACGTCCCTCACCGCGGCCAGAGCTGTGGGTGGTGTGAGCCAAGGCAATGGTAGAGGAGGAAGATGTGTAAGAGGAGGTGGAGACCGTATAGGAGGAAGTGGATGTAGTAGTAACAATGGCAAGTGTAGCGCAATGAAGGCACTTGTTCTGCAATATGCTCCATCAGTTGGTAAGTTGAGCAGCGATGAACTCATAGAGCGGCCCAATGCCAAGGGGCGAGTTGGCAAGGATTGGTACATCAGCAAGAAACTCGAGCTTGAATTGAGATATATGCAAGTACAGGTCTAAGTGTTCTAGAATGAGGCCAACAACAATGGAAAAACCTGCAGAGAGGGGGCCACGGGCAGTAGTCCCAAAGACACGAAGAAGACGTAGACGAAGTGCCCAGAACTTATCAACAGCCTCGTCGATGCGAATGTGCAGGGTGTTAAACTATACAGTGAAGGCACTTTGGACAGCATGACCTATCACTGTTTTGTGGCGACGAATAAGAGTACACACACCCACCGCGTCGGTAGGAGTGCCACGAGTTAGAACAACTTTGTACGTACCAATGCCATCCAAGAGCCCTTCATGCCTAAGGTTGATATGAGCACAGACGGCTCGTGCGGCCTTCGCGGGCAGAGGGATGAAGGGAGGTCTGGCGGGAGAGTATGGCTCCCACATCATTTCCCCCTACGCCCAAGCATTGAACCTTGTTTCTTAAGAAGAGGAGGTGAGCTTGGATGTGAGTTACGGTGAATTGCTTTCAAAGTCTTCCTACCAATGAGGAAGTAGGGCGCGCGTAAGAGCAACAACAGAGAGGGATGGAATGGAGGGTAGGCACAGAAGAAACAGTCGTGGGGGACACACTCTCATTAGGAGGCAACACGATAGCTATGGCAGGGATGGAACGGACACGCTCCATGACCATGTTGGCCACTGTCGTGGCCAGCTCCTTTTAGGTGTCAAGTCCCTTGGGGGGTTCCTTCTTGGCCCCACGACTAGCCTGAGCCTCACTGAGGACAGCCTAGAGAACCTCAAGTGTTTTATCAGGAGTTGACAAAGTGAAGCAAGGGAGAGATGGAAGGAGAAAGAAGAAAAAAAGGAAGAGACGGTAGGAGTGCTCACCAAAATGGCGACGTGGGAGAAGGGAGAAGAGTGGTGGTACCACCGCTGCAGTCGAGGATGCTAGCATCATGACCCATGCAGAGATAGCCACCACCAGACAGAGGAGGCAAGCGACAATAACTCTTGTCACTACTACTATCGTCAATGTGATGGGAATACCAGTTGTAGCCTGCTGTGTGTGGCTGCGGGCCATACAAGTGGGAGCCGGGAATAAAACTGTGGTGGAGGCGCGGATGAAGCTGATAGCACCAAATGTTGCATCAGCAATATTGGAAAGCTGGTGTTGCAAGGGCAAAGACTGCCACCGTCACCGGTGTGGTGACGTTAGTGGCAGCCGCTACCAGAAAGGTTGCTAAGGTTGCCACCTCAACGTACTCCTCTGCTGCACTCCTTACAGTGGTCTAAGTTGGAGCCCTGATGGCATGCATAGTGGCAGAGCAGGTGGCAACTGCACCAGCTAATGCATTGAGAATAGAACCTGTCATGCTAATGGGATCCGGATGGACTCGCAAGACAGGCACACGGCCTGGGATCTACTGACGCCTCAGTTGTTTCACCGGAAGCAAGACTAGGAGTTGGAGTAGAATCAGGTGGAAGGTTGGAGAGAGTGGGTTACATACATGGTGGCAGAGAGGGTGTGGATAGCAGTTTTGTGGCAAGCATGCACATCCACCGCAGCATGTCTAAACCGTCATGCGGCGAGGGCGGCTAAGAGATAGTCCAATCCTCCCACATCTCACGTGCTGCCACCCTAGCAGCTGTCCGTGAGGAATCTAGCTCATCGTCAGGGGGCCCATCAAGTGGAGGCAAATCCAGTGTGGCACATGAGATTGCTGTAGTGGCAGTCAAGGATGAGTGATGCTGAATACTCAAGAAGAAGGGGCTCCGAAGAGAGCAACAGCTTCATAATGTTGGTTGTCGCAATAGCTACAAATGGGTCGCACAGGGCCAAGAGATGTAGCCGGTGCTTGGATGAGGTGTAGCCACGATGACTGTGGAGAGCAGAGAACGGCAGAGTACCACTGCCAATGGGAATGTGTAGCGAAGAGGTACAGGCCTTAAGGCGCACTCTTGTGAGATGATAGCAACGGGAGTAGCAACAGCAGATGTGAAGCCTAAGAGGGTTACACAACACAAAGAAGGGCTGTGGCAGCTGCTGCATCAAAGAATGCCCAAAGACAGTCTAGAGAGGTGATAGAGGCCAATGTACAACACAGAGTGCTGCTTGCTGTGGGAGAGCATGATGGTTGCAAGATACGACTACCACTAAGAAGAGCGGAGGGGGGTGGAGGAGAAAAAGAGGGTGCCATAACTAGTGCAGCAACCCCGAGAGCTTTGATTGCTCTTAGATGCACCCGGAAATGGGCGGCGGAGGATGCCGCAGCTTTTGCGCGTGCCGGGCCCAATGATTTTAAAGACCGCTCTCCAAGAACGGCATGTGGATTTTGGAGCGTGAGGGCAGACCCTCACTTGCTCCGATGCCGGATTTGTTTGTTAGGTTCAAGTTTATGAGGGAATGAGGGGAGAGAGAGAGTGAGAGAGCCTACAAGCCACGCACACCATGGATCTGGATGTTTTTGCCTTACTGAAAAAAGAAAAATAGTAATAGAGACGAGGGTGGGGAGCAAGAGTCAATGACTGGTGAGTGCACACCAACACCGAGAAGTTGCTCGAGCGAGCATGCACCGCCACCCGGGGTCGAGCCTGACCTCTCGGTATTAGCTGAAGGCGGCTTCTCACCCGTGTAGAAAAAATGACTAACACGGTAGCCCCCTAAGAATCAACACCAGAGACATAATGCAGCTCCCTCAGAAACCCACAATCAAACAATGACGAGGCAGACCATGGCACTGCAAATGTACGAGGCCTATCCTCTTCTACATCCTAGCATGACGGTCATGAGGAGGAAGATCAAGGTAAGGCATTCATACCAGGTGGGATCCCTGGGGATCTTGGTGGCTGCCTGGTAAGGCATATGTAAGCAACCACGTCAATCTCGAGCGGCGACTACCCAGGGGCAACCATGATAATTCAATCTCCCGTACATGTGTGTGTAAGAATATGTGGTAAGACAACAGGGCATAACGGATGTAAAAGGCCAGGAGCTGGACCAAAATTCAACATATGGGAGCTCAAGGTGGGTGGGATCACTACCTGTTGGTGCACCGATGCCAGTTGGGTCCGCATTAGGAATCTACACCAACATGGATAGAAGGAAACGCTAGGCAGCAAGTTGGGGCAGCAGCGTTGTTGATGCAACGTGCAGGCTTCCACGCTCGTTGCTTAAGTCTGCTGCCCCTTCAGTCTGCTACTCTAGAGACTAACTCTGGAAGCTCTGGGTTTGTTACTCAGAAATGCGCGCGCCAGTGTTAGCGCCAGAAAGTAGTTGGAAACTGAAAGTAACTTATTAGGCATGAAGAATAAGCAACAATGGGAGACCCCTCCAAGTTCTAGCTCCCCCCCACTAGTGTAGATCTTGTTACTCAACTAACCAACCAATCAGAAAATAGTCCTAGACCTATTTTCTGGCAGGCAGGGTATTCTCGGTGAGCCCTGCCAGACGCCCGACAGCCCAAAACCCGGGCGTCGTCCGTTTTGCTTGAAAACTAGACCATACCATTATACCGACGTTGCAAACGCAATCTTGCAGTCAAAATCAGCTAGAAAAATAGCAGCAAAAAGTTACGGCTGCCAGAACCGAGGCAGTGCCTACGACAGTCAGTGATGCCAAACAGGGCCACACAGCAAGAAACATGGACCCTAGGCACAGCATGATGCTGCAGACGCAATGGCACAACCAAAAACAGTGCTGGGTGCATGTAGACAGAATCTGCAGTGGCAGTGACCGCAGGCAGCCCGACCGCCGAGGAGGCCTGCCGATGGAGCTGAGTGCGTCGTCGGAGGGAGGAGGCTACAGCGGACTGTGAGTGGGCCTCAGCATGCGTTGGCTCCACCGAACGACACTCCAGCAGCGCCGATGTACACAAGCCGGGAGGACACAAGATAGTACAATGAGAGATGCACGAAAACCAACAAACCACGTGGTCACAGTAAGCTTTACAAATGGACGATGGCGGCGATTATCACAACAGACCGTCCATCGGAAGATCAGTGAATGGATGAAGCAAACCAACCAAACACTCGAGTAATGGCATTGGACTGTCTGCAGACAACATCTAGGAGCATCTCTGTAGAAATACATGGCTATGGAGAAGCTCATGGAAGAGCATGAAAAGGGGGATATTTTGTGCGATTGTTCCGTCATGAAATTCAAGAAAGAAAAAACGGAGGTTGAAGAAGTTCTTCTAAATGCACGTGGCCAATCGGCGCAAAAAATTGGATGGTACCGCATGGTGGGACATAAAAGTTTCAAAATTGCCCCTGCGTGTATTGTAGACAAGGGTGCAAGGATGCACGCAAGGCATGCATGGGTTATGAAGTACAATCAACATAAATATGAGATGAATCGAGAAGAAAAATAAATGGAGATGGAAAAGAGAATTAAGCATGAATCGAGATTTTTCACAAGTTTTTACGTTGGGTAGAGATGATGGAAGAAAGGAAAACAATTTCATTTATGGGCAGTTCGACCTCAGGGCCTCGTTTCATCCTGCGGTCTGATGAGGCAGCCCGTTTTGCACCTTTATCAAACAGGAGGCCCCGACAGCCGATCTGAACAACCGCGAAGCCCTGCCGTTTAGTTTCAGCAACGACATGGCCCTTTGAGAAGGTCATGCTTGTCAGAATCGCGACCCTGCAAAGTCAAGTGGTGACACATACTCTTAACCAACCAAAGCGAGAGCTGAGTCAGCATCAAAGACCACTCGGCGGTCAACAACCCTTTTCGCTGTTCTCATTCGATTCTCCTCAATACGTCGTGCGGAAAACTTGTAGGAAATGTGACGATAAGTCTCACGATGTCAACATTTCAAAGAAAATAAGTACAGAGTAAACATCAGATGGAAAAGCTGTTCAGTTGCACAATCCATCATAAAAGAGTTGTGAAATAACAGAAGAAAATAAATTTCGTTCATGAGGGCTGTAAAAATATTATAGGAAGAGATAACGTGATGAAATAACCAAGTTATTCCAGTTCTACCTCATACAAATGAATTTCTTATAATAAAGCTTCTGAAGGCATGACCTATACAAACAAAAAAAATGAAAAAACAATAGAAAACATTTAATTGAACGATATCTATGAATTAAATACTACAAATATGTATAGCAATAATAATTTATATTTAGATGCAGGAATCCATATCAAGATATGTATAAACATCAATAAACATATGTTCAAAAGATAAAAATATCAGTAATAATATCAATGATATGGGTCTAAATTCGTAGAAACTATATATATACATGTTTACATATATACAAAAACATATGTATACCCAAACATGGATACATACATAAACATATGTATGTTTAACTATATTCATAAGAATACGTACTTGAATATGCATATGTAGATGATATTGTAAATGCAAATGTGGTGAATATATATGTGGGTATCTAAATGTAATTTTTAATATATGTATATACATACATGTAAGTTTACATGCATATGCATATCCATATGCATATAGATATGTATATGATTTTGTACATGTATATGTATATATATGTGTTTAACTATGTGTATGTATATTTGTATGTATATGTGTATGTATATGTATAAAAACATGTACATGTACATGTATATGTACATGTACATGTACATGTACATGTACATGTACATGTATATGTATATGTATATGTATATGTATATGTATATGTATATGTATATGTATATGTATATGTATATGTA
>SZWC01018185.1:38266-54873 GCA_023375785.1 Penium margaritaceum | reverse complement strand
TTATGAGTTGTCAATATTGACCACACATAGTGGACTTACTCGGTCGTAGTCAGTGACGTATGCTTCCTTTGGGTGGTCACTGTGCACGCTAGCCATACCGTGCCACTGCTTGTTGAAGGTCTTTGTACTTCCTAGTTGATAACTAGTGTTCCCAATCCATTGCTTTCCCCTCTGACCATTTGTGACTCGTGTTATGCGTTTTCAACGTTGACCATATGAAGTGAAATTTGTTCGTCATGTTCAGTGACATATGCATACTTTGGTTGGTCACTGTGCATTGAAGCCACATTGTACCACTACAGGTTGAAGGTGTTTGTATTTGCTAGTAAACTAATATTCACAAATCATTACCTTCCACCCTGACCATTTGTGACTCGTGTTGTGAGTTGTCAAAGTTTTCCACACTTAGTGACATCATTTGGTCATGGTCAATGACATATGCCTACTTAAGCTGGTCATCGTGCATGGTCTCCACACCGTGCCACAACGCATTGAAGCCCCGTGTGCTTGCTATGTGATACTTGGTGTTCCCAAACCATTGTTTCCCCCTCTGACCATTTGTGACTCGTATTATGAGTTGTCAACGTTGACCACACACAACGGATTTCTTTGGTCAAAGGCAGTACATATGCCTACTTTGGTCGGTCACTGTACATGGTAGCCACACTGTGCTACTACAAAATGAAGGTCGTTGTACTTGGTAGTTGAGAACCGATATTCCCATAGCATTGTTTCTTGTCCTGACCGTTTGTGACTCGTGTTATGGTTGGTCAACGTTGACCACCCATATTGAAATTATGTGGTCATGATCAGTGACATATGCCTAGTTTGGTTGTTTGGTGTGCATATTAGCCATGCCGTGCCACTACGTATTGAAGTTCTTTATCCTTTCTAGTCAATACATAGGCTTCCCAAATCATTGCCTCTCCCTCTTACCATTTGGGAGTGGCGTTATGAGTTGTCAATATTGACCACACATAGTGGACTTATTTGGTCGTAGTCAGTGACGTATGCATCCTTTAGTTGGTCACTATGCACGCTAGCCATACCGTGCCACTGCTTGTTTAAGGTATTTGTACTTATTAGTTGATAACTAGTTTCCCCAATCCATTGTTTTCCCCTCTGACCATTTGTGACTCGTGTTGTGCGTTTTCACTATTGACCACATGAAGTTAAACTTGTTCGTCATGGTTAGTGACATATGCATACTTTGGTTGGTCACTGTGCATTGAGGCCACATTGAGCCACTACATATTGAAGGTATTTGTACTTGCTAGTAGATGAATAGTATTCACAAGCCATTACCTTCCACCCTGACCATTTGTGACTTGTGCTGTGAGTTGTCAAAGATTACCACACTTAGTGACATTATTTGGTCATGGTCAGTGACATATGCCTACTTTGGTTGGTCATTGTGCATGGTCTCCACACCGTGCCATGACGCATTGAAGCCCATTGTGCTTGCTATGTGATACTTGGTATTTCCAAACCATTGTTTTCCCCTCCCACCATTTGTGACTCGTATTGTGAGTTGTCAACGTTGACCACACACAGCAGATTTCCTTGGTGAAAGGCAGTACATATGCCTACTTTGGTCGGTCATTGTACATGGTAGCCACACCGTGCTACTAGTGAATGAAGGTCGTTGTACTTGGTAGCTGAGAACCAATATTCCCATAGCATTGTTTCCTGTCCTGACCGTTTGTGACTCGTGTTATGGTTTGTCAACGTTGACCACTCATATTGAAATCATGTGGTCATGATCAGTGACATATGCCTAGTTTGGTTGTTTGGTGTGCATACTAGCCACACCGTGCCACTACGTATTGAAGTTCTTTGTCCTTTCTGGTCAATACATAGGCTTCCCAAACCATTTTCTCTCCCTTTGACCATTCGTGACTCGTGTTATGAGTTCTCAATGTTGACCACACATAGTGGACTTATTCGGTCGTAGTCAGGGACGTATGCATCCTTTGGTTGGTCAATGTGCACGCTAGCCATACCGTGCCACTGCTTGTTGAAGGTCTTTGTACTTCCAAGTTGATAACTAGTGTTCCCAATCCATTGTTTTCCCCTCTGACCATTTGTGACTCGTGTTATGCGTTTTCAACGTTGACTACATGAAGTGAAATTCTTTCATCATGGTCACTGACATATGCATACTTTGGGTAGTCACTATGCATTGAAGCCACATTGTGTCACTACATATTGAAGGTATTTGTACTTGCTAGTAGATAACTAGTATTCACAAACCATTACCTTCACCCTGACCATTTGTGACTCGTGTTGTGAGTTGTAAAAGTTAACCACACTCAGTGACATTATTTGGTCACGGTCAGTGACATATGCCTACTTTGGTTGGTCATCGTGCATGGTCCCCACGTTGTGCCACCATGTATTGAAGCCCCTTGTACTTTCTATATGATACGTGGTGTTCCCAAATCATTGTTTCCCCCTCTGACCATTTGTGACTCGTATTATGAGTTGTCAATGTCGACCACACACAGCGGATTTCTTTGGTTAAAGGCAGTAAATATGCCTACTTTGGTCGGTCATTGTGCATGGTAGCCACACCGCGCTACTACTCACTGAAGGTCCTTGTACTTGGTAGATGAGAACCAATATTCTCATAGCATTGTGTCCTCTCCTGACCGTTTGTGACTCGTGTTGCGGTTGGTCAACGTTGACCACCTTTATTGAAATTCTCTTGTCGTGATCAGTGACATATGCCTAGTTTGATTGTTTGGTGTGCATATTAGCCACACCGTGCCACTACGTATTTAAGTCCTTTGTCCTTTCTAGCCAATACATAGGCTTCTCAATCCATTGTTTTCCCATCTGACCATTTGCTTCTCGTGTTATGCGTTTTCAACGTTGACCACACGAAGTGAAATTTGTTCGTCATGGTTAGTGACATATGCATACTTTGGTTGGTCACTCTGCATTGAAGCCACATTTTGCCATTACACATTGAAGGCACTTGTACTTGCTTGTAGATAACTAGTATTCACAAACCATTACCTTCCACCCTGACCATTTGTGACTCATGTTGTGAGCTGTCAAAGTTTACCACACTTAGTGACATTACTTGGTCATGGTCAGCGACATATGCCTACTTTGGTTGGTCATTGTGCATGGTCTCCACACCGTGCCACAACATATTAAAGCCCCTTGTGCTTGCTATGTGATACTTGATGTTCCCAAACCGTTCTTTCCCCCTCGGACCATTTGTGACTCGTAGTATGAGTTGTCAATGTTGACCACACACAGCGGATTTCTTTGGTCAAAGGCAGTACATATGCCTACTTTGGTCAGTCATTGCGCATGGTAGCCACACCGTGCTACTACTGAATGAAGGTCGTTGTACTTGGTAGTTGAGAACCGATATTCCCATAGCATTGTTTCCTGCCCTGGTCGTTTGTGACGCGTGTTATGGTTGGTCAACGTTGACCACCCATATTGAAATTTTGTGGTCATGATCAGTTACATATGCCTAGTTTGGTTGTTTGGTGTGCATATTAGCCACACCGTGCCACTACGTATTGAAGTTCTTTGTCCTTTATAGTCAATACATAGGCTTCCCAAACCATCTTCTCTCCCTCTGACCATTTGTGACTCATGTTATGAGTTGTCAATGTTGACCACACATAGTGGACTTATTCGGTCGTAGCCAATGACGTATGCATCCTTTGGTTGGTCACTGTGTACGCTAGCCATACCGTGCCACTGCTTGTTGAAGGTCTTTGTACTTCCTAGTTGATAACTAGTGTTCCCAACCCATTGTTTTCCCCTCTGACCATTTGTGACTCGTGTTATGCGTTTTCAAAGTTGACTATATGAAGTGAAATTCTTTCGTCATGGTCAGTGACATATGCATACTTTGGGTGGTCACTGTGCATTGAAGCCACATTGTGCCACTACATATTCAAGGTATTTGTACTTGCTAGTAGATAACTAGTATTCACAAACCATTACCCTCCACCTTGACCATTTGAGACTCGTGTTGTGAGTTGTCAAAGTTTACCACATTTAGTGATATTATTTGGTCATGGTCAGTGACATATGCCTACTTTGGTTGGTCATCATGCATGGTCCCCACACCGTGCCACAGCGTATTGAAGCCCCTTGTGCTTGCTATGTGATACGTGGTGTTCCCAAACCATTGTTTCCCCCTCTGACCATTTGTGACTTGTATTATGAGTTGTCAACGTGGACCACACACAGCGGATTTCTTTTGTCAAAGGCAGTAAATATGCCTACTTTGGTCGGTCATTGTGCATGGTAGCCACATCGCGCTACTACTGACTGAAGGTCATTGTACTTGGTAGTTGAGAACCGATATTCTCATAGTGTTGTTTCCTCTCCTTACCATTTGTGACTCGTGTTATGGTTGGTAGATGTTGACCATCCATATTGAAATTCTCTGGTCAAGATCAGTGACATATGCCTAGTTTGATTGTTTGGTGTGCACACTAGCCACACCGTGCCGTTATGTACTGAAGTTATTTTTCCTTTCTAGCCAATACATAGGCTTACCAATTGATTGTTTTCCCGTCTGACCATTTGTGACTCGTGTTATGCGTTTTCAACGTTGACCACATGAAGTGAAGTTTGTTTGTCATGGTTAGTGACATACCATGCATACTTTGGTTGGTCACTGTGCATTGAAGCCACATTGTGCCACTACATATTGAAGGTATTTTTACTTGCTTGTAGATAACTAGTATTTACAAACCATTACCTTCCACCCTGACCATTTGTCACTCGTGTTGTGAGTTGTCAAAGTTTACCACACTTAGTGACGTTACTTGGTCATGGTCAGCGACATATGCCTACTTTGGTTGTTCATCGTGCATGGTCTCCACACCGTGCCACAACGTATTGAAGCCCCTTGTGCTTGCTATGTGATACCTGGTGTTCCCAAGCCATTGTTTCCCCCTCTGACCATTTGTGAATCGTATTATGAGTTGTCAACGTTGACCACACACAGCGGATTTCTTTGGTCAAAGGCAGTACATATGCCTACTTTGGTCGGTCATTGTGCATGGTAGCCACACCGTGCTACTAGTGAATGAAGGTCGTTGTACTTGGTAGTTGGGAACATTCCCATAGCATTGTTTCTTGTCCTGATCGTTTGTGACTCGTGTTATGGTTGGTCAACGTTGACCACCCATATTGAAATTATCTTATCATGATCAGTCACATATGCCTAGTTTGGTTGTTTGGTGTGCATATTAGCCACATAGTGCCACTACGTATTGAAGTTCTTTATCCTTTCTAGTCAATACATAGGCTTCCCAAACCATCTTCTCTCCCTCTGACCATTCGTGACTCGTGTTATGAGTTGTCAATGTTGACCACACATAGTGGACTTCTCCAGTCATAGTTAGTGACGCATGCATCCTTGGGTTGGTTACTGTGTACGCTAGCCATACCGGGCCACTGCTTGTTGAAGGTGTTTGTACTTCCTAGTTGATAACTAGTGTTCCCAACCCAATGTTTTCCCCTTTGACCATTTGTGACTTGTGTTATGTGTTTTCAACGTTGACCACATGAAGTGGAATTCTTTCGTCATGGTCAGTGACATATGCATACTTTGGGTTGTCAATGTGCATTGAAGCCACATTGTACCACTACATATTGAAGGTATTTGTACTTGCTATTAGATAACAAGTATTCGCAAACCATTACCTTCCACCCTGACAATTTGTGACTCGTGTTGTGAGTTGTCAATGTTCACCACACTTAGTGCCATTATTTGGTCATGGTCAGTGACATATGCCTACTTTGGTTGGTCATCGTGCATGGTCTCCACACCATGCCACAACGTATTGACGCCCCTTGTGCTTGCTATGTGATACTTGGTGTTCCCAAACCATTGTGTCCCCCTCTGACCATTTGTGACTCGTATTATGAGTTGTCAACGTTGACCACACACAGCAGATTTCTTTGGTCAAAGGCAGTACATATGCCTACTTTGGTCGGTCATCGTGCATGGTAGCCACACCGTACTACTACTGACTGAAGGTCGTTATCCTTGGTAGTTGAGAACCGATACTCCCATAGCATTGTTTCCTGTCCTGACCATTTGTGACTCGTGTTATGGTTGGTCAATGTTGACCACCCATATTGAAATTATGTGGTCATGATCAGTGACATATGCCTAGTTTGGTTGTTTGGTGTGCATATTAGCCACACCGTGCCACTACGTATTGAAGTTCTTTGTCCTTGCTAGTCAATACATAGGCTTCCCAAACCATTGTCTCTCACTCTGACCATTTGTGACTCGTGTTATGAGTTGTCAATGTTGACCACACATAGTGGACTTATTCGGTCGTAGTCAGTGACGTATGCATCCTTTGGTTGGTCACCGTGCACGCTAGCCATACCGTGCCACTGCTTGTTGGAGGTCTTTGTACTTCCTAGTTGATAACTAGTGTTCCCAATCCATTGTTGTCCCCTCTGACCATTTGTGACTCGTGTTATGCGTTTTCAACGTTGACCACATGTAGTGAAATTCTCTCGTCATACTCAGTGACATATGGATACTTTTGGTTGGTCACCGTGCATTGAAGCCACATTGTGCCACTACATATTGAAGGTATTTGTACTTTCTAGTAGATAAATAGTATTCACAAACCATTACATTCCACCCTGACCATTTGTGACTCGTGTTGTGATTTGTCAAATTTTACCACACTTAGTGACATTATTTGGTCATGGTCAGTGACATATGCATACTTTGGTTGGTCATGGTGCATGGTTTCCACACCGTGCCACAGTGTATCGAAGCCCTCTGTGCTTGCTATGTGATTCGTGGTGGTCCCAGTCCATTGTTTCCCCCTCTGACAATTGGTGGCCCATATTATGGGTTGTCAACGTTAACCACATATAGTAGAATTATTTGGGCATGGTAAGTGGCACATGCCTAACCTGGTTGGTCATTGTACATGGTAGCCACACCGTTCCACTACTTGTTGAAAGTATTTGCACTTGCTAGTCAATAAATAGCAAAAGGTTTCTCCTTTTGTCACCAGGTTGGTTTTTTTTTACTTGTTACGCGTAGGTGCCTTCACTGGAATACTCCCTCCCACCCCCCTAGAGGGATGTTTCGTGGACGACCTGGAGGACAGATTTTCGACCGCATTATGACACCCCCCTACCCCCCCGCGGCTTATGCTCAAAGGTAGAGTTGAGGTAGCACAACACGGCCGCCCCACCCCCCCCCCCTGCCAGGTCGCGAGCCCATTCTATATTGCGCATACGAGGATTCAAACCCAGGATCTATCGCTCCAGAATCTAACTCTATAAGCACTAAGCCAACTCACATGGTGTTCATATGTTGTCCAAATGACACTACAAGGGTTCCTATGGGTAAAGGGCATAAAATAAGGGGGTGTAAGATTTTATGGTAGTTTTCAAAAGTATGAATGATAACAATTTCAGTTTATTCATGAACAATTGACGCAGAATACGTTTTGAATTTTTCAACTTCGAGCTTGAATAACTTCTCAACCATTGCTGCGATTGACCAGCCGTAAGAAACAAAGTTGAGAAGACACACTGAAACTCTTCTTATGATATTCAATGACACAATAATATTTTGGTTTGTCATTGTGCATGGTAGCCATACCATGCCACCACTTATCGAAGGTCTTTGTACTTGCTAGTCGATACCAAGGATTCCCAAACCATTATTTCCCCCTCTGACCATTTGTGACTCCTATTATGAGTTGTCAACGTTGACCACACACATCGGATTTCTCTGGTCAAAGGCAGTACATATGCCAACTTTAGTCGGTCATTGTGCATGGTAGCTACGCCGTCCTACTACTGACTGAAGGTCGTTGTACTTGATAGTTGAGAAACGATATTCCCATAGCATTGTTTCATGTCCTAATCGTTTGTGACTCGTGATATGGTTGGTCAACGTTGACCACCCATATTGAAATTCTGTGGTCATGATCAGTGACATATGCCTAGTTTGATTGTTTGGTGTGCATATTAGCCACACCGTGCCATTACGTATTGAAGTTCTTTGTCCTTTATGGTCAATACATATGCTTGCCAAACCATTGCCTCTCCCTCTGACCATTTGGGACTGGCGTTATGGGTTGTCGATGTTGACCACACATAGTGGGCTTATTCGGTCGTAGTCAGTGACGTATGCATCCTTTGGTTGGTCACTGTGCACGCTAGCCATACCGTGCCACTGCTTGTTGAATGTCTTTGTACTTCCTAGTTGATAACTAGTGTTTCCAACCCATTGTTTTCCCCTCTGACCATTTGTGACTCGTGTAATGCATTTTCAACGTTGACCACATGAAGTGAAATTCTTTCGTCATGGTCAGTGACATATGCATACTTTGGGTGGTCACTGTGCATGGAAGCCACAGTGTGCCACTACATATTGAAGGTATTTGTACTTGCTAGTAGATAGCTAGTATTCACAGACCATTATCTTCCATCCTGACCATTTGTGACTCGTGTTGTGATTTGTCCAAGTTTACCACACTAAGTGACATTATTTGGTCATGGTCAGTGACATATGCCTACTTTGGTTGGTCATCGTGCATGGTCCCCACACCGTGGCACAACGTATTGAAGCCCCTTGTGCTTGCTATGTGATATGTGGTGTTCCCAAACCATTGTTACCCCCTCAGACCATTTGTGACTCGTATCATGAGTTGTCAACGTGGACCACACACATCGGGTTTCTTTCGTCAAAGGCAGTAAATATGCCTACTTTGGTCGGTCATTGTGCATGGTAGCCACACCGTGCTACTACTGACTGAAGGTCATTATACTTGGTAAATGAGAACCGATAATCTCATAGCATTGTTTCCTCTCCTGACTGTTTGTGACTCGTGTTATGGTTGGTGAACGTTGACCACCCATATTGAAATTCTCTGGTCATGATCAGTGACATATGCCTAGTTTTATTGTTTGGTGTGCATATTAGCCACACCGTGCCATTACGTATTGAAGTTCTTTGTCCTTTCTAGCCAATAAATAGGCTTCCCAATCCATTGTTTTCCCCTCTGACCATTTGTGACTCGTGTTATGCGTTTTCAACGTTGACCACATGAAGTGAATGTTGTTCGTCATTGTTAGTAACATATGCATACTTTGGTTGGTCACTGTGCATTGAATCCACATTGTGCCACTACATATTGACGGTATTTGTACTTGCTTGTAGATAACTAGTATTCACAAACCATTACCTTCCACCCTGACCATTTGTGACTCGTGTTGTGAGTTGTCAAAGTTTACTACACATAGTGACATTACTTGGTCATGGTCAGCAACATATGCCTACTTTGGCTGGTTGTCGTGCATGGTCTCCACAGCGTGCCACAACGTATTGAAGCCCCTTGTGCTTGCTACGTGATACTTGGTGTTCCCAACCTATTGTTTCCCCCTCTGACTATTTGTGACTCGTATGATGAGTTGTCAACGTTGACCACAAACAGCGGATTTCTTTGGTCAAAGGAAGTACATATGCCTACTTTGGTTGGTTATTATGCATGGTAGCCACACCGTGCTACTACTGACTGAAGGTTGTTGTACTTGGTAGTTGAGAGCGGATATTCCCATAGCATAGTTTCCTGTCCTGACCGTTTGTGACTCGTGTTATTGTTGGTCAACGTTGACCATCCATATTGAAGTTATGTCGTCATGATCAGTGACGTATGCATAGTTTGGTTGTTTGGTGTGCATATTTGCCACTGTGCCACTACGTATTGAAGTTCTTTGTCCTTTCTAGTCAATACGTAGGCTTCCAAAACCATTTTCTCTCCCTCTGACCATTTGTGACTCGTGTTATGAGTTGTCAATGTTGACCACACATAGTGGACTTATTCGGTTGTAGTCAGTGACGAATGCATCCTTTGGTTGGTCAATATGAATGCTAGCCATACCGTGCCACTGCTTGTTGAAGGTCTTTGTACTTCCTACCTGATATCTAGTGGTCCCAACGCATTTTTTTCCCCTTTGACCATTTGTGACTCGTGTTATGCGTTTTCAACGTTGACCACATGGAGTGAAATGTGTTCGTCATGGTTAGTGACATGTGCATACTTTGGTTGGTCACTGTGAATTTGAGCCACATTGTGCCACTACATATTGAAGGTATTTGTACTTGCTTGTAGATAACTATTATTCATTAACCATTACCTTCCACCCTGACCATTTGTGACTCGTGTTGTGAGTTGTCAAAGTTCACCACACTTCGTGACATTATTTGATCATGGTCAGTGACATATGCCTACTTTGGTTGGCCATCGTGCATGGTCTCCACACCGTGCCACGACGCATTGAAGCCCATTGTGCTTGCTATGTGATACTTGTTGTTTCCAAACCATTGTTTTCCCCTCTCACCATTTGTGACTCGTATTATGAGTTGTCAACGTTGACCACACACAGCGGATTTCCTTGGTCAAAGGCCGTACATATGCCGACTTTGGTCCGTCATTGTACATGATAGCCACACCGTGCTACTACTGAATGAAGGTCGTTGTACTTGGTAGTTGAGAACCGATATTCCCATAGCATTGTTTCCTGTCCTGACCGTTTGTGACTCGTGTTATGGTTGGTCAACGTTGACCACCCATATTGAAATTATGTGGTCATGATCATTGACATATGCCTAGTTTGGTTGTTTGGTGTGCATATTAGCCACACCATGCCACTAAGTATTGAAGTTATTTGTCCTTTCTAGTCAATACATAGGCTTCCCAAACCATTTCTCTCCCTTTGACCATTCGTGACTCGTGTTATGAGTTGTCAATGTTGACCACACATAGTGGACTTATTCGGTCGTAGTCAGTGACGTATGCATCCTTTGGTTGGTCACTGTGTACGCTAGCCATACCGTGCCACTGCTTGCTGAAGGTCTTTGTACTTCCTAGTTGAAAACTAGTGTTCCCAATCCAATGTTTCCCCCTCTGACCATTTGTGACTCCTGTTATGTGTTTTCAACGTTGACCACATGAAGTGAAATTCTTTCGTCATGGTCAGTGACATATGCATACTTTGGGTGGTCACTGTGCATTGAAGCCACATTGTGCCACTATATATTGTAGGTATTTGTACTTGCTAGTAGATAAATAGTATTCACAAACCATTACCTTCCAGTCTGACCATTTGTGACTCGTGCTGTGAGTTGTCAAAGTTTACCACACTTAGTGACATTATTTGTTCATGGTCAGTGACATATGCCTACTTTGGTTGGTCATCATGCATGGTCCCCACACCGTGCCACAACGTATTGAAGCCCCTTGTTCTTGCTATGTGATACGTGGTGTTCCCAAACCATTGTTTCCCCCTCTGACCATTTGTGACTTGTATTATGAGTTGTCAACATGGACCACACACAGCGGATTTCGTTGGTCAAAGGCAGTAAATATGTCTTCTTTGGTCGGTCATTGTGCATGGAAGCCACACCGCGCTACTACTGACTGAAAGTCATTGTACTTGATAGTTGAGAACCGATATTCTCATAGCGTTGTTTCCTCTCCTGACCGTTTGTGACTCGTGTTATGGTTGGTCAACGTTGACCACCCATATTGAAATTCTCTGGTCAAGATCAGTGACATATGCCTAGTTTGATTGTTTGGTGTGCACATTAGCCACACCGTGCCGCTACGTATTGAAGTTCTTTGTCCTTTCTAGCCAATACATAGGCTTCCCAATCCATTGTTTTCCCCTCTGACCATTTGTGACTCGTGTTATGCGTTTTCAACGTTGACCACATGAAGTGAAATTGATTCGTCATGGTTAGTGACATTTGCATACTTTGGTTGGTCACTGTGCATTGAAGCCACATTGTGCCACTACATATTGAAGGTATTTTTACTTGCTTGTAGATAACTAGTATTCACAAACCATTACCTTCCATTCTGACCATTTGTGACTCGTGTTGTGAGTTGTCAAAGTTTACCACACTTAGTGACATTACTTGGTCATGGTCAGCGACATATGCCTACTTTGGTTGGTCGTCGTGCATGGTCTCCACACCGTGCCACAACGTATTCAAGCCCTTGTGCTTGCTACGTGATACTTGGTGTTCCCAATCCATTGTTTCCCCCTCTGACCATTTGTGACTCGTATTATGAGTTGTCAACATTGACCACACACAGCGGATTTCTTTGGTCAAATTCAGTACATATGCCTAATTTGGTCGGACATTATGCATGGTAGCAACACTGTGCTAATACTGACTGAAGGTCGTTGTACTTGGTAGTTGAGAACCGATATTCCCATAGCATTGTTTCCTATCCTGACCGTTTGTGACTCGTGTTATGGTTGGTCAACGTTGACCACCCATATTGAAATTATGTCGTCATGATCAGTGACATGTGCATAGTTTGGTTGTTTGGTGTGCATATTAGCCACATTGTGCCACTATATATTGAAGTTCTTTGTCCTTTCTAGTCAATACATAGGCTTCCCAAACCATTTTCTCTCCTCTTGACCATTTGTGACTCATGTTATGAGTTGTCAATGTTGACCACACATAGTGGACTTATTCGGTTGTAGTTAGTGACGTATGCATCCTTTTGTTGGTCACTATGAACGCTAGCCATACCGTACCACTGCTTGTTGAAACTCTTTGTACTTCCTAGCTGATAACCAGTGGTCCCAACCCATTTTGTCCCCCTTGACCATTTGTGACTTGTGTTATGTGTTTTCAACGTTGACCACATGAAGTGAAATTCTTTCGTCATGGTCAGTGACATATGCATACTTTGGGTGGTCACTGTGCATTGAAGCCACATTGTGCCACTACATATTGAAGGTATTTGTACTTGCTAGTAGATAAATAGTATTCACAAACCATTACCTTCCACCCTGACCATTTGTGACTCGTGTTGTGAGTTATCAAAGTTTACCACTCTTAGTGACATTATTTGGTCATGGTCAGTGACATATGCCTTCTTTGGTTGGTCATCGTGCATGGTCCCCACATTGTGCCACAACGTATTGAAGCCCCTTGTGTTTGCTATGTGATATGTGGTGTTCCCAACCCATTGTTTCCCCATCTGACCATTTGTGACTCGTATTATGAGTTGTCAACGTGGACCACACACATCGGATTTCTTTGGTCAAAGACAGTAAATATGCCTACTTTGGCCGGTCATTGTGCATGGTAGCCACACCGCGCTACTACTGACTGAAGGTCATTGTACTTGGTAGATGAGAACCGATATTCTCATAGCATTGTTTCCTCTCCTGACCGTTTGTGACTCCTGTTATGGTTGGTCAACGTTGACCACCCATATTGAAATTCTCTGGTTATGATCAGTGACATATGCCTAGTTTGATTGTTTGGTGTGCATATTAGCCACACCGTGCCACTACGTATTGAAGTTCTTTGTCCTTTCTAGTCAATACATAGGCTTCCCAATCCATTGTTTTCCCCTCTGACCATTTGTGACTCGTGTTATGGTTGGTCAACGTTGACCATCCATATTGAAATTCTCTGGTTATGATCAGTGACATATGCCTAGTTTGATTGTTTGGTGTGCATATTAGCCACACCGTGCCACTACGTATTGAAGTTCTTTGTCCTTTCTAGCCAATACATAGGCTTCCCAATCCATTGTTTTCCCATCTGACCATTAGTGACTCGTGTTATGCGTTATCAACGTTGACCACATGACGTGAAATGTGTTTGTCATGGTTAGTGACATATGCATACTTTGGTTGGTCACTGTGCATTGGAGCCACATTGTGCCACTACATATTGAAGGTATTTGTACTTGCTTGTAAATAACTAGTATTCACAAACCATTACCTTCCACCTTGACCATTTGTGACTCGTGTTGTGAGTTGTCAAAGTTTACCACACTTAGTGACATTAATTGGTCATGGTCAGCGACATATGCCTAATTTGATTGGTCATCGTGCATGGTCTCCACATCGTGCAACAACGTATTGAAGCCCTTTGTGCTTGCTATGTGATACTTGTTGTTTCCATACCATTGTTTCCCCCTCTGACCATTTGTGACTCGTAATATGAGTTGTCAACGCTGACCACACACAGCGGATTTCTGTGGTCAAAGGCAGTACATATGCCTACTTTGGTCGGTCATTGTGCATGGTAGCCACACTGTGCTACCACTTACCGGAGGTCGTTGTACTTGGTAGTTGAGAACCTATATTCCCATAGCATTGTTTCCTGTCCTGACCATTTGTGACTCGTGTTATGGTTGGTCAACGTTGACCACCCATATTGAATTAATGTGGTCATGACCAGTGACATATGCCTAGTTTGGTTGTTTGGCGTGCATATTAGCCACATTGTGCCACTACGTATTGAAGTTCTTTGTCATTTATAGTGTATACATAGGCTTCCCAAACCATTGTATCTCCCTCTGACCATTTGTGACTCGTGTTATGAGTTGTCAATGTTGACCACACATAGTGGACTTATTCGGTCGTAGTCAGTGACGTATGCATCCTTTGGTTGGTCACTGTGCACGCTAGCCATACCGTGCCACTGCTTGTTGAAGGTCTTTGTACTTCCTAGTTGATAACTAGTATTCCCAATCCATTGTTTTCCCCTCTAACCGTTTGAGACTCGTGTTATGCGTTTTCAACGTTGACCACATGAAGTGAAATTCTTTCGTCATGTTCAGTGACATATGCATACATGGTTGGTCACTGTGCATTGAAGCCACATTGTGCCACTACATATTGAAGGTACGTGTATTTGCTAGTAGATAACTAGTATTCACAAACCATTACCTTCTACTCAGACCATTTGTGACTCGTGTTGTGAGTTGTCAAAGTTTACCACACTTAGTGACATTATTTGGTCATGGTCAGTGACATATGCCTACCTTGGTTGGTCATCGTGCATGGTCTCTGCACCGTGGCACAAAGTATTGAAGCCCCTTGCGCTTGCTATGTGATACTTGGTGTTTCCAAACCATTGTTTCCCCCTCTGACCATTTGTGACTCGTATCATGAGTTGTCAACGTTGACCACACAAAGCGGATTTCTTTGGTCAAAGGCAGTACATATGCCTACTTTGGTCGGTCATTGTACATGGTAGTCACACCGTGCTACTACTGAATGAAGGTCGTTGTACTTGGTAATTGAGAACCGATATTCCCATAGCATAATTTTGTGTCCTGACCGTTTGTGACTCATGTTATGGTTGGTCAACGTTGACCACCCATGTTGAATTTCTGTGGTCATGATCACTGACATATGCCTAGTTTGGTTGTTTGGTGTGCATATTAGCAACACCGTGCCACTACGTATTGAAGTTCTTTGTCCTTTCTAGTCAATACATAGGCTTCCCAAACCATTTTCTCTCTCTCTGACCATTTGTGACTCGTGTTATGAGTTGTCAATGTTGACCACACATAGTGGACTTATTCGGTCGTAGTCAGTGACGTATGCATTAATTGGTTGGTCACCGTGCACGGTAGCCATACCGTGCCACTGCTTGGTGAAGGTCCTTGTACTTCCTAGTTGATAACTAGTGTTCCCAACCCATTGTTTTCCCCTATGACCATTTGTGACTCGTGTTATGCGTTTTCAACGTTGACCACATGAAGTGAACTTCTTTTGTCATGGTCAGTGACATATGCATACTTTGCGTGGTCACAATGCATTGAAGCCACATTGTTCCACTTTATATTGAAGATATCTGTACTTGCTAGTAGATAACTAGTATTCACAAACCATTACCTTTCACCCTGACCATTTGTGACTCGTGTTGTGAGTTGTCAAAGTTTACCACACTTGGTGACATTATTTGGTCATGGTCAGTGAAATATGCCTACTTTGGTTGGTCATCGTGCATGGTCTCCACACCGTGCCACAAAGTGTTGAATCCCCTTGTGCTTGCTATGTGATAAGTGTTGTTCCCGAACCAGTGCTTCCCCCTCTGACCATTTCTGACTCGTATTATGAGTTGTCAACGTGGACCACACACATCGGATTTCTTTGGTCAAAGGCAGTAAATATGCCTACTTTGGTCAGTCATTGTGCATGGTAGCCACACCATGCTACTACTGACTGAAGGTCATTGTACTTGGTAGTTTATAACCGATATTCTCATATCATTGTTTCCTTTCCTGGCCGTTTGTGACTCGTGTTATGGTTGGCCAACGTTGACCTCCCATATTGAATTTCTCTGGTCATGATCAGTGACATATGCCTAGTTTGATTGTTTGGAGTTCTTCGTCCTTCCTAGCCAATACATAGGCGTCCCAATCCATTGTTTTCCCCTCTGACCATGTGTGACTCGTGTTATGCATTTTCAACGTTGACCACATGAAGTGAAATTTGTTCGTCATGGTTAGTGACACATGCATACTTTTGTTGGCCACTGTGCATTGAAGCCACATTGTGCCACTAAATATTGAAGGTATTTGTACTTGCTAGTAGATAACTAGTATTCACAAACCATTACCTTCCACCCTGACCATTTGTGACTCGTGTTGTGAGTTGTTAAAGTTTACCACACTTAGTGACATTACTTGGTCATGGTCAGTGACATATGCCTACTTTGGTTGGTCATCGTGCATGGTCTCCACACCGTGCCACAACGTATTGAAGCCCCTTGTGCTTGCTATGTGATACTTGGT
>SZWC01018185.1:20687-33199 GCA_023375785.1 Penium margaritaceum | reverse complement strand
GCATTGGAGCCACAGTGTGCCACTACATATTGTAGGTATTTGTACTTGCTTGTAGATAACTAGTATTCACGAACCATTACCTTCCACCCTGACCATTTGTGACTCGTGTTGTGAGTTGTCAAAGTTTACCACACTTAGTGACATTACTTGGTCATGGTCAGCGACATATGCCTACTTTGGTTGGTCATCGTGCATGGTCTCCACACCATGCAACAACGTATTGAAGCCCTTTGTGCTTGCTATGTGATACTTGTTGTTTCCATACCATAGTTTCCCCCTCTAACCATTTGTGACTCGTAATATGAGTTGTCAACGCTGACCACACACAGCGGATTTCTTTGGTAAAAGGCAGTACATATGCCTACTTTGGTCGGTCATTGTGCATGGTAGCCACACCGTGCTACCACAGACTGAAGGTCGTTGTACTTGGTAGTTGAGAACCTATATTCCCATAGCATTGTTTCCTGTCCTGACCGTTTGTGCCTCGTGTTATGGTTGGTCAACGTTGACCACCCATATTGAAGTAATGTGGTCATGATCAGTAACATATGCCTAGTTTGGTTGTTTGGCGTGCATAGTAGCCACATTGTGCCACTACGTATTGAAGTTTTTTGTCGTTTATAGTGTATACATAGGCTTCCCAAACCATTGTATCTCCTTCTGACCATTTGTGAACTGTGTTATGAGTTGTCAATGTTGACCACACATAGTGGACTTATTCGGTCATAGTTAGTGACGTATGCATCCTTTGGTTGGTCACTATGCACGCTATCCATACCGTGCCACTGCTTGTTGAAGGTCTTTGTACTTCCTAGTTGATAACTAGTATTCCCAATCCATTGTTTTCCCCTCTGAGCAGTGGAGACTCGTGTTATGCGTTTTCAACGTTGACCACATGAAGTGAAATTCTTTCGTCATGTTCAGTGACATATGCATACTTTGGTTGGTCACTGTGCATTGAAGCCACATTGTGCCACTACATATTGAAGGTTTTTGTACTTGCTAGTAGATAAACAGTATTCACGAACCATTAACTTCCACCCTGACCATTTGTGACTCGTGTTGTGAGTTTTGCAAGTTTACCACACTTAGTGACATTATTTGGTCATGGTCAGTGACATATGCCTACTTTGGTTGGTCATCGTGCATGGTCTCTACACCGTGGCACAACGTATTGAAGCCCCTTGTGCTTGCTATGTGATACTTGGTGTTTCCAAACCATTGTTTCCCCCCTTGACCATTTGTGACTCGTATTATGGGTTGTCAACGTTGACCACACACAACGGATTTCTTTGGTCAAAGGCAGTACATATGCCTACTTTGGTCGGTCATTGTACATGGTAGCCACACCGTGCTACTACTGAATGAAGGTCGTTGTACTTGGTAGTTGGGAACCAATATTCCCATAGCATAATTTTGTGTCGTGACCGTTTGTGACTCGTGTTATGGTTGGTCAACGTTGACCACCCATATTGAAATTCTATGGTCATGATCAGTGACATATGCGTAGTTTGGTTGTTTGGTGTGCATATTAACAACACCGTGCCACTACGTATTGAAGTTCTTTGTCCTTTCTAGTCAATACATAGGCTTCCCAAACCATTTTCTCTCTCTCTCTGACCATTTGTGACTCGTGTTATGAGTTTTCAATGTTGACCACACATAGTGGACTTATTCGGTCGTAGTCAGTGACCTATGCATCCTTTGGTTGGTCACTGTGCACGGTAGCCATACCGTGCCACTGCTTGGAGAAGGTCCTTGTACTTCCTAGTTGATAACTAGTGTTCCCAACCCATTGTTTTCCCCTCTGACCATTTGTGACTCGTGTTATGCGTTTTCAACGTTGACCACATGAAGTGAACTTCTTTCGTCATGGTCAGTGACATATGCATACTTTGGTTGGTCACTGTGCACGGTAGCCATACCGTGCCACTGCTTGGAGAAGGTCCTTGTACTTCCTAGTTGATAACTAGTGTTCCCAACCCATTGTTTTCCCCTCTGACCATTTGTGACTCGTGTTATGCGTTTTCAACGTTGACCACATGAAGTGAACTTCTTTCGTCATGGTCAGTGACATATGCATACTTTGCGTGGTCACAATGCATTGAAGGCACATTGTGCCACTACATATTGAAGATAATTGTACTTGCTAGTAGATAACTAGTATTCACAAAACATTACCTTTCACCCTGACCATTTATGACTCGTGTTGTGAGTTGTCAAAGTTTACCACACTTGGTGACATTGTTTGGTCATGGTCAGTGACATATGCCTACTTTGGTTGGTCATCGTACATGGTCTCAACACTGTGCCACAAAGTGTTGAATCCCCTTGTGCTTGCTATGTGATACGTGGTGTTCCCAAACCAGTGCTTCCCCCTCTGACCATTTGTGACTCGTATTATGAGTTGTTAACGTGGACCACACACATTGCATTTCTTTGGTCAAAGGCAGTAAATATGCCTACTTTGGTCAGTCATTGTGCATGGTAGCCACACCGTGCTACTACTGACTGAAGGTCATTGTACTTGGTAGTGTATAACCGATATTCTCATATCATTGTTTCCTGTCCTGACCGTTTGTGACTCGTGTTATGGTTGGCCAACGTTGATCTCCCATATTGAAGTTCTCTGGTCATGATCAGTGACATATGCCTAGTTTGATTGTTTGGTGTGCATATTAGCCACACCGTGCCACTACGTTCTGAAGTTCTTCCTCCTTCCTAGCCAATACATAGGTGTCCCAATCCATTGTTTTCCCCTCTTATCATTTGTGACTCGTGTTATGCATTTTCAACGTTGAGCACATGAAGTGAAATTTGTTCGTCATGGTTAGTGACATATGCATACTTCGGTTGGCCACTGTGCATTGAAGCCACATTGTGCCACTACATATTGAAGGTATTTGTACTTGCTAGTAGATAACTAGTATTCACAAACCATTACCTTCCACCCTGACTATTTGTGACTCGTGTTGTGAGTTGTTAAAATTTACCACACTTAGTGACATTACTTGGTCATGGTCAGTGACATATGCCTACTTTGGTTGGTCATCGTGCATGGTCTCCACACCGTGCCACAATGTATTGAAGCCCCTTGTGCTTGCTATGTCATACTTGGTGATCCTAAACCATTATTTCCCCCTGTGACCATTTGTGACTCGTATTATGAGTTGTCAACGTTGACCACACACAGCGGATTTCTTTGGTCAAAGGCAGTACATATGCCTACTTTGGTCGGTCATTGTGCATGGTAGCCACACCATGCTACTACTGACTGAAGGTCGCTGTACATGGTAGTTGAGAACTGATAGTCACATAGCACTGTTTTGTGTCCTGACCGTTTGTGACTCGTGTTATGGTTGGTCAACGTTGACCACACACAGCGGATTTCTTTGGTCAAAGGCAGTACATATGCCTACTTTGGTCGGTCATTGTGCATGGTAGCCACACCATGCTACTACTGACTGAAGGTCGCTGTACATGGTAGTTGAGAACTGATAGTCACATAGCACTGTTTTGTGTCCTGACCGTTTGTGACTCGTGTTATGGTTGGTCAACGTTGACCCCCCATATTGAAATTTTGTGGTCATGATCTGTGACATATGCCTAGTTTGGTTGATTGGTGTGCATATTAACCACACCGTGCGACTACGTATTGAAGTTCTTTGTCCTTTCTATTCAATACATAGGCTTCCCAAACCATTTTTTTTCCCTCTGACCATTTGTGACTCGTGCTATGAGTTGTCAATGTTGACCACACATAGTGGACTTATTCGGTCGTAGTCAGTGACGTATGCATCCTTTGGTTGGTCACTGTGCACGCTAGTCATACCGTGCCACTGCTTGTTGAAGGTCTTTGTACTTGCTCGTTGATAACTAGTGTTCCCAAGCCAAATTTTCCTCTCTGACCATTTGTGACTCGTGTCATGCGTTTTCAACGTTGACTACATGAATAAAATTCATTCGTCATGGTCAGTGACATATGCATACTTTGGGAGGTCACTGTGCATTGAAGCAACAATGTGCCACTACATATTGAAGGTATTTGTACTTGCTAGTAGATAACTAGTATTCACAAACCAATACCTTCCACCCT
The DNA here is from genome assembly GCA_023375785.1 of Penium margaritaceum. NCBI lineage: Eukaryota > Viridiplantae > Streptophyta > Zygnematophyceae > Desmidiales > Peniaceae > Penium > Penium margaritaceum. Next base: position 29,103 of record SZWC01018185.1, on the reverse strand, counting down.
GATCATTTGTGACTCGTGTTGTGAGTTGTCAAAGTTTACCACACTTAGTATCATTATTTGGTCATGGTCTGTGACATATGCCTACTTTGGTTGGTCATCGTGCATGGTCCCCACACCGTGCCTCAACGCATTGAAGCCCCTTGTGTTTGCTATGTGATACGTGGTGTCCCCAAACCATTGTTTTCCCCTCGGAACATTTGTGACTCGTATTATGGGTCGTCAACGTGGACCACACACAACGGATTTATTTGCTCAAAGGCAGTAAATATGCCAACTTTGGTCGGTCATTGTGCATGGTAGCAACACCGCGCTACTACTGACTAAAGGTCATTGTACTTGGTAGTTGAGAACCGATATTCTCATAGCATCGTTTCCTATCGTGACCGTTTGTGACTCATGTTATGTTTGGTCAACGTTGACCACCCATATTGAAATTCTCTGGTCATGATCAGTGACATATGCCTTTTTTGATTGTTTGGTGTGCATATTAGCCCCACCGTGCCACTACGTATTGAAGTTCTTTGTCCTTTCTAGCCAATACATAGGCTTCCCAATCCATTGTGTTCCCCTCTGACCATTTGTGACTCGTGTTATGCGTTATCAACGTTGACCACATGAAGTTAAATTAGTTTGTCATGGTTAGTGACATATGCATACAGTGGTTGGTCACTGTGCATTGAAGCCACGTTGTGCCACTACATATTGAAGGTATTTGTACTTGCTAGTAGATAACTAGTATTCAGAAACAATAACCTTCCACCCTGACCATTTGTGACTCGTGTTGTAAGTTGTCAAAGTTAACCACACTAAGTGACATCATTTGGTCATGGTCAGTGACATATGCCTACTTTGGCTGGTCATCGTGCATGGTCTCCACACTGTGCCACAACATATTGAAGCCCCCTGTGCTTGCTATGTGATACTTGGTGTTCCCAACCCATTGTTTCCCCCTCTGACCATTTGTGACTCGCATTATGAGTTGTCAACGTTGACCACACACAGCGGATTTCTTTGGTCAAAGGCAGTACATATGCCTACTTTGGTCGGTCATTGTACATGGTAGCCACACCGTGCTACTACTGAATGAAGGTCGTAGTATTTTGTACTTGAGAAATGATATTCCCATAGCATTGTTTCCTGTCCTGACCGTTTGTGACTCGTGTTATGGTTGGTCAACGTTGACCACCCATATTGAAATTATGTGGTCATAATCAGTGACATATGCCTGGTTTGGTTGTTTGGCGTGCATATTAGCCACACCGTGCCAGTACGTATTGAATTTGTTTGTCCTTTCTAGTCAATACATATGCTTCCAAAACCATTTTCTCTCCCTCTGACCATTTGTGACTCGTGTTATGAGTTGTCAATGTTGACCACACATAGTGGACTTATTCGGTCGTAGTCAGTGACGTATGCATCCTTTGGTTGGTCACTGTGCACGCTAGCCATACCGCTCCACTGCTTGTTGAAGGTCTTTGTACTTCCTAGTTGATAACTAGTGTTCCCGACCCATTGTTTTCCCCTCTGACCATTTGTGACTCGTGTTATGCGTTTTCAACGTTGACCACATGAAGTATAATTCTTTCGTCATGGTCAGTGACATGTTCATACTTTGGGTGGTCACTATGCATTGAAGCCACATTGTGCCACTACATATTGAAGGTATTTGTACTTGCTCGTAGATAACTAGTATTTACAAACCATTATCTTCCACCCTGGCCATTTGTGACTCGTGTTGTGAGTTGTCAAAGTTTACCACACTAAGTGACATTATTTGGTCATGGTCAGTGACATATGCCTAGTTTGGTTGGTCATCGTGCATGCTCTCCACACTGTGCCACAACGTATTGAGGCCCCCTGTGCTTGCTATGTGATACTTGGTGTTCCCAACCCATTGTTTCCCCCTCTAACCATTTGTGACTCGTATTATGAGTTGTGAACGTGGACCACACACAGCGGATTTCTTTGGTCAAAGGCAGTACATATGCCTACTTTGGTCGGTCATTGTGCATGGTAGCCACACCGTGCTACTGCTGACTGAAGGTCGTTGTACTTGGTAGTTGAGAACCGATATTCTCATAGCATTGTTTCCTCTCCTGACCGTTTGTGACCCGTGTTATGGTTGGTCAACGTTGACCACCCATATTGAAATTCTCTGGTCATGATCAGTGACATATGCCTAGTTTGATTGNTGGTGTTCCCAAACCATTGTTTCCCCCTCTGACCATTTGTGACTCGTATTATGAGTTGTCAACGTGGACCACACACAGCGGATTTCTTTGGTCAAAGGCAGTACATATGCCTACTTTGGTCGGTCATTGTGCATGGTAGCCACACCGTGCTACTGCTGACTGAAGGTCGTTGTACTTGGTAGTTGAGAACCGATATTCTCATAGCATTGTTTCCTCTCCTGACCGTTTGTGACCCGTGTTATGGTTGGTCAACGTTGACCACCCATATTGAAATTCTCTAGTCATGATCTGTGACATATGCCTAGTTTGATTGCTTGGTGTGCATATCAGCCACAACGTGCCACTACGTATTGAAGTTCTTTGTCCTTTCTAGCCAATACATAGGCTTCCCAATCCATTGTTTTCCCCTCTGACCAATTGTTACTCGTGTTATGCGTTTTCAACGTTGACCACATAGAGTAAAATTTGTTCTTCATGGTTAGTGACATATGTATACTTTGGTTGGTCACTGTGCATTGAAGCCACATTGTGCCCCTACATATTGAAGGTATTTATACTTGGTAGTAGATAACTAGTATTCACAAACCATTACCTTCCACCCTGATCATTTGTGACTTGTGTTGTGAGCTGTCAAAGTTTACCACACGTAGTGACATTCTTTGGTCATGGTCAGTGACAAATGCCTACTTTGGTTGGTCATCGTGCATGGTCTCCACAGCGTGCCACAACGTATTGAAGCCCCTTGTGCTTGCTATGTGATACTTGGTGTTCCCAACTCATTGTTTCCCCCTCTGAGAATTCGTGACCCATAGTATGGGTTGTCAACGTTAACCACACATAGTAAAATTATCTGGTCATGGTAAGTGGCACATGCCTAATCTGGTTGGTCATTGTACATGGTAGCCACACCGTTCCACAACTTGTTGAAAGTATTTGCACTTGCTATTCAATCAATAGCAAATGGTTTTTCCCTTTGACACCAGGTCGGTTTTTGTTTATTTGTTAAGCGTACGTGCCTTCACTGGAATACTCCCTCCCACCCCCTGTGGGGATGTTCCGTGGACGACCTGGAGGACAGATTTGTGACTTCATTATGAAACCCCCCCTACCCCCCCACGGCTTAGGCTCGAAGGTAGAGTTGAGGTAGCACAACACGGCCGCCCCCCCCCCAGGTCGCGAGCCGGTTCTAGATTGCGCGTATGAGGATTCAAACCCAGGACCTATTGCTCCAGAATCTAACTCTATAAGCACTAAGCCAACTCACATGGTGTTCATATGTTGTCCAAATGACATTATAAGGATTCATATGGATAAAGGGCACAAAATAAGGGGGTATAAGATTATAGAGTAGTTTTTGAAAGTATGAATGATAACAATTTCAGTTTATTCAAACAAAATTGACGTCAACGTTGACCACACACAGCGGATTTCTTTGGTCAAAGGCAGTACATATGCCTACTTTGGTCGGTCATTGTATATGGTAGCCACACCGTGCTACTACGGAATGAAGGTCATTGTACTTGGTAGTTGAGAACCGATATTCCCATAGCATTGTTTCCTGTCCTGACCGTTGGTGACTCGTGTTATGGTTGGTCATCATTGACCACCCATATTGAAATTATGTGGTCATGATCAGTGACATATGCCTAGTTTGGTTGTTTGGTGTGCATCTTAGCCACACCGTGCCAGTATGTATTGAAGTTCTTTGTCCGTTCTAGTCAGTACATAGGCTCACAAACCATTTTCTCTCCGTCTGACCAGTTGTGACTCGTGTTATGAGTTGTCAATGTTGACCACACAAAGTGGAATTATTCGGTCGTAGTCAGTGACGTATGCATCCTTTGGTTGGTCACTGTGCACGCTAGTCATAGCGTGCCACTGCTTGTTGAAGGTCTTTGGACTTCCTAGTTAATAACTAGTATCCCCAACCCATTGTTTTCCCCTCTGACCATTTGTGACTCGTGTTATGCGTTTTCAACGTTGACCACATGAAGTTAAATTCTTTCGTCATGGTCAGTGACATATGCATACTTTGGGTGGTCACCATGCATTGAAGCCACATTGTGCCACTACATATTGAAGGTATTTGTACTTGCTAGTAGATAACTAGTATTCACAAACCATTCCCTTCCACCCTGACCATTTGTGACTCGTGTTGTGAGTTGTCAAAGTTTACCACACTTAGTGACATTATTTGGTCATGGTCAGTGACATATGCCTACTTTGGTTGGTCATCGTGCATGGTCCCCATACTGTGCTACAACGTTTTGAAGCCCCTTGTTCTTGCTTTGTGATACATGGCGTTCCCAAACCATTGTTTCCCCCTCTGACCATTTGTGACTCGTATTATGAGTTGTCAACGTGGACCACACACAGCGGATTTCTTTGGTCAAAGGCAGTGAATATGCTTGCTTTGGTCGGTCATCGTGCATGGTAGCCACACCCGGTGTGGCTAGCCACACCGGTGTTGCTAGCCACACCGGTAGCCACACCGTTTCCCAGCCCATTTGTCATGTTCTGTCCTTTTATACTGAGGATGTTCAGTCCCTCGAGTTAACCAGAACAGTTATGCTCATCTTGTTCCCCCTTGGTTCCGCGGCTTTGCCGCCGTGTCTTCGCTCTACTACCCCTTGGCAATTCCCATCTTTGCCCGCCCCTTTCAGCCCTTCACTCCGTCACTCTTGCTCCTTCGCTCAGCTCTTTTACCCCGCCAACCACCACTCATCTCACCACTACTCTCTCACATCAACTTGTCCACCTCGGCTACCCCGCGTCTCGACCTCCATCAACATCCGCGACTAACTCCTCGGACCGCTCTCGCCTACGTCACTCTGCTGACGTACATTTGCATGTTCTAATACTTCTGCCTGCGCCTGTTGTTGCTATTGTCGCGTCTACATTCTTCTGACATGGTATCAGAGCTTCAGGTGACATCACCTAGAGTCCCGTGAGTACGTCATCCCTCTATCGTCACCTTTGCTTCATCGCTTCCACTCGCGTTCCCCTGCCACCGCTATCGTCGTCCCGCGCCTCGCAGCTTTGCTAGCAGCCGACATCAGCATCTCTGCCTAACGAGTTCTGTGCGCTTAAGAAACGTCTTGTCATCCCAAGAAGGCCCTGTGCCCATTTTCCGCGCCCGTGGCTAACTGCCGGTGACGTGTCGCCCACATCAGTTGCAAGCTACTCCTGAGCCGCCGTCCGCCGCCAATTACCAAGAAGCTTCCTGCCGTCCACCATCCACTACCCGTCATTGCCTCCAATTCCACGGACATCTCCTCCTCTTGCACCTTGCCTAGTCAGACTCACCAGCCACTTCCTCGCCGCCATCCTCGGTCCGCTCGCATCCATCATCTCGAGTTGCCTTCTTGCATCTCCCTCTCACCTGGTCAGCAGCAGTAGCCAAACTACCGCTGCCAGGACATCTGGCACCATCAGTCTTCCTGCTCCCATTTCCGAGCCAACTAGGGAACAAGCCGTCACTCTCCTGACATCAGCGGTCTGGTGCCGCTGCGCGCTACCTAACTCCCTCTGTCGCAACCAACTTCTTCTAGCCAACAGGATATCGGACACCACCAGTCTTCCTACTCCCATTTTTGAGCTAACTAGGGAACAAGCCGTCGCTCTCCTGAATGCAGAAGAAGTGGATGTGTCACTCTACCTTCTGCCGCATCGCCTCTCATCTCTCCTACGTCTGACTGCATCTACCCTTCTCCATCTGCATCGTCATCCATCCTCATCCTTCGCGTCATCCTCATCCTCTTCCATCAGCCATCCCTGCCATCCCGGTTCCAAAGCCTCCTTAGCTCCGTCAACCGCCCAATCCTGCACCATCGCCATCTCTCCGTCATCAACATCCTCCAAGCCACCTCCTCATATCATTCTCATCTACTTCCTTCAGTTATCCCCCTCCTCCTCGCTTCAATTTTCCCAACTTCATCAGCCGCCTGGTCCTGCCTCATCGCCATACTTCACTTATCAGCGTCGTCCACGCCACCCTCTCATTAATGATTAGCATCAGCATCGCTTCATTGGCAGCCATCAGCATATGCGAACGGCACTAGGATCTGCACGAGCCAGCTGTCCATTTTTGCAGCAGCCTGCACCCACGCCTGTAGCAGATTTTTTGCGGCGCGTTGTTATCTGCCTTCCCCTTGCCGCATCTTACTCCCCAAAATCAATCGCGCACACGGTTTTGCCCCTGTGCCCACTCCATCATCAATTGTTCCTCCGCCGTTCACACTATCCTCTGCTTGCCACAAGGATCCGCCCGGTCGCATCGCTCGAGTCGCGACAACCTGCGCCCACACCGAAAACTTCGCAGCGCCCAAGGTTTTCGTCCCTGCGCCCATCCTGTCATCAATCGTTCTCCGCCATCAGCATCTTCCCCTGCTTCCATCATCAGTCAATTCCAGCCTGCCGCTCCAACTGTCCCTGTCTCCTCTACTTCATCCAGCATGGCCAATCCTTGGCACAACTACCCCACTCTTGAGGAAGATGGAAGGAATATCTACAGTTGGTCACACACTATGCTGATTGCGACCAGCACCATCTTCATCAATGAGTACCGTGTCTCCGATTTTCTCCTCGGCGCCTACGAGCATCAACGCACGTCCCAGCATCCTCCACATCTCTATCATGCAACCTTCCTTCAGATATGGAGACATCTTTTCAACCTTCTGGATATGTCCTTCTATCATCTACGCACCAATGCACGCTATGGACCAGAACTCTGGTTCAGCATACAACGAGAAGCATGGAAACGGCGGTGGATCACTCTCTTTTGCCGGGACAACCATGTTGCTCCACCCCTGCCAAACGACCTCACTTCCAGAACCTACCTCAAAACTGACCTGGTAGCACCAGAAGAAGAGGGAGAGGTAGAGGAACCAGTGGAAGAAGGGTCCCCAACACATGCCCCTTTCCCTGCTCCTGTGGGACAAAGACAAGTTGCCGAAGTCACATACAAAGAAGAGAGCAACATCCAGGAGTGGAAAACACAAATCTACAATCTTCTCTACCTTGAGCTCATTGGTGGGTTTGCAACTACAAATGCCCTCCTTGGAAGACTCAAGTACCTTGGCAAACGCTGTTCCCCAGCTGAGATGACCAGAAAACTAGATAGCCTTGACTACGGTCTTCGTGCCTGGCTGCGACGCTTCATGACCAGAGATCTACACTACCTCGTGGCAGCTCATCCGAATGATCCGAATGCCATATGGAAGGGTCTTCTTAAACACTGCAATGGTCAACTCCCAGAAGATTGGGAAAGGTACTGTCACTAACTCTTTTCGGATTCAGGGGGTCTGTCAGAAATCATCAACTCCAACAAAAGTTATCCCCACTTTCTCAATAACAGTTCAGGTCCGAGACCGGACCACCTTGACCTAACGACCCTCAATCAGACTGACCGTTGAGCCCAACATGTCGAGATATTCCCTAATAATGTGACATCTGTCGGACGCGTCCGGCTAGCAAAAAGTAGCCGCTGCCCTGCCCATTTGTCCTGTTCTGTCAGTTTATACCGAGGATGTTCATTCCCTCGAGTTAACCAGAACAGTGCTGCTCATCCTGTTCCCCCTTGGTTCCGCGGTTTCACCACCATGCCTTCGCTCTGCTCCCCCTTCGCATTTCCCGTCTTCGCCCGCCCCTTTCAGCCCTTCGCTCTGTCACTCTCGCTCCTTCGCTCAGCTCTTTAACTCCGCCAACCATCACTCATCTCGCCAGTACTCTCTCACATAAACCTTCCCACATCAGCTACCCCGCGTCTCGGCCTCTATCAACATCCGCGACTAACTCCTCCGACCGCTCTCGCATATGTCACTTTGCTGACATACATTCTCATGTTCTAATGCTTCTTCCTACTTGTGCTCTTGGTGTTATCGAGTCTACATTGTTATGACAGTCAGAAACACACTGGCCAAAAACACAATGGTGAGGAACACAGAGGTAAAAAACACACTGGTTAGACACCAAGTTGTAAGAAACAAAGTGGTCAGAAACAAAGTGGTGGGATACCCAGTGGTCAGACGCACAGTGGTCAGAAACACAGTGGCCAGAAACACAGTGGTCAGAAACATAGGTGTCAGAAATACAGCGGTCAGAAACACAGTGGTCAGAAACACACTGGTCAGAAACACAGTGGTCAGAAACACAGTGGTCAGAAACACAGTGGTCAGAAACACAGTGGTCAGAAACACAGCGGTCAGAAACACACTGGTCAGAAA